>SZWC01007509.1:52070-69307 GCA_023375785.1 Penium margaritaceum
GGGGGGGAGGTTTTAAACCACTTTTACTATAGCACATAGGCTTAAACCACTCCAACTCTAGCACATAGATTTAAACCACTTCAACTCTAGCACATAGACTCAAACCACTTCAACTCTAGCACATAGACTTAAACCACTTCAACTCTAGCACATAGACTTAAACCACTTCAACTCTAGCACATAGACTCAAACCACTTCAACATCTGAACGGCGCAATGGAGCCAAACAGAGAGTTGCACATACACACGCACGTGCACCAAGTGGATTCGCACTGCTAGGCATTAGCAGAAAAGTATACGGTACACGAATACACGTGCATATACCTGTGTATAAATATCACGTGTCCTGGTCCTGCGCACTACCCTGAAGCACGAACGTACATACATGTGCATACGTACGTATCCATTCGTCCAGTATTCGCGTATTGGTGATGTACGCATATTCATCGTACACTATGATGCAGATTTCGGTAATTTCCACTAATTTACACCCCGAAATTTCGACCAGGGGAACCTTAAATTTTAAAAATTTAAATTATTCTTAGAAAAAATTGACTTCATTCTGGGGTCAAAAGGGGGTGCTTGAAGACTACTCCTGAGCTTGAATCTGACCTCAAAATGGGCGAAATTGGCCATATGTGGCCGTTTTCAGGGACTTAGAATTTTAAATTTTAAATTTTTAAGTTAAAGTTTGGGGAGTGACCAAAATTTCGGCCATTTCTCTCCTGAGGGAGCCCAGAAACTTTCAGCCAAAATTCATGACCGAAAATTTGGGCCCACCGAAATTTGCAACATNTTTTCCCCCCCCCCCCCCCTTCCCCCCACCCCCTGTTGCGGTCCTTTTTGCCCGCAACTTGCGGGGCCCGGCAATAATGTTGGACTGTGGATGCCACCACAATGGACGATGCGGGGTCTTCATTTCTTCAACGCTTTGCAAAGCGTTTGAGAAATAAATCCGCCACAGCGGACGATGAGGAGGCGACGACGGCACACGTCCAATACTTTCGAGTGGTAGGCGGTACTCGCGTGGACGGCATCAATGATCTTGCACTGCCCTTCAGATCGTCCCATCGGACGTTGCGGTGCCGTCGCTTTTGCGGTCTGTGCCACTTTTCGTGCGCGCGCGTGTACCGCGTTGCGGTGGGACGTCGTGTTACAAGCTTCGACAATCATTGTTCTACCCCTTGGTTGCAATGCGACTAGTTGTCCCCAGCGATACACATAGCCTGTTTTTATCGAGCATCTGCAAAGGCAAAGATGGTGGCCTCAACAAGCGGTGCAACACCTTCGACGTCCTCCAGCCATACAACGCCTTCACCTTCACCTTCACCTTCACCTTCACCTTCACCTTCACCTTCACCTTCACCTTCACCTTCACCTTCACCTTCACTTTCTCCCCGACACCTGCAACTCCATCCCCTGCTGCAGCTGCCATGCCAGATGCAGCCGCAAGTGGTCCCGACAAGGCTGATCCTGCAAAGTCAGCAGCTCTCGACGATGCCGATCCCGTCGATGACGAATCAAGCGACATTTGGATGCAATACCGGGTCAAAGGATGGCCGTGCATGGTGCATCCACGGATGTCTGAGGAACTGGGGAAGAACTGGGGAAGAACTGGGGAAGAACTGGGGAAGAACTGGGGAAGAACTGGGGAAGAAAGAACTGGGGAAGAACTGGGGAAGAACTGGGGAAGAACTGGGGAGCCAATGTATCATGAAGCCATCTGGCAGCTTTTCACAAGGACGGCCGGCAAAGTTCCGCCGAGCATCTTGAAAGGGGAGCCACTGAGTGTCTCATGCCCTGGCCGGACATTCGGCGCTGCATGAAACCATCTGGCGGCTTTTTCACAAGGATTTATTTGACCCATATGTGGAGGCCGGCAAAGTTCCACCGAGCATCCTTTGCCGCCATCGACCAAGACGTCGTTGCAGTGGGATTAAAATTTCTTTGACGCTTTGCATGGCGTTTAAAAAATCTTCTCTGAGACGTATTGCATAGCGTTTAAGAATGTTTCAACACCGCTCACCTGCTCCATGACAGGACGGAAGTCCAATGCAGCCTTCGCACGCTCCCCCCCCACACCACTGGAACGCACAATCAGATCACAATCAAATCTTCGATGTTCTGCAAAAAAAAAAAATGTTCAAGAAATTTTCAACGTCGCTCACCTGCTCCATGGCAGGAGGGAAGTCCAGCGCCGCCAAGGCATGCTCCCCCCACACCATCGGCACGGACACGCGCTTCGGCAGCAGCCGAATGTACGCCGCCCACCCCGACTCCCCGCCCTTCGCCACCTCCCTGAGCAGCCACCCAGCCAGCACCACGTCGTACTCTGCGCCCGGGAACGGCACCACGTCACCCGCCACGTGGCGCTCCGACAGCCACAGCTCGCGTGGAATGACCAGCAGCATGTCGCCAGGTTCGACGTCCTTGCCCGTGACCAGCACAAGGCGTGGCCTGTCCACGACGATATCGCTGCTGCTGCTGCTGCTGCTGCTGCTGCTGCTGCTGCTGCTGCTTTCGGTGCTTTCTGTGTAATTTGGATCCGTCCGAGGCTCAACCACCTTCTGCCAGCACATCGGTGAGGGTACAAACAGTCATGAAGAGAGAAGGAAAGAGGGAAAGCAGGATGAAGAGTGTGGATTCCCCTCCCCTGCTCGCCCCCCTCCCCTACTCGCTCCCCTTCCCCTTCTCTGGGCCCCTAGCCTGTTCCAGTGACAGTGGTAAGGCGCTTCCGTCCGAGAAGAGCCAAGCAGCAACGCGTTGTTGTGGGCTTGGTGGTGGACGCAGAACTTGGTCAGCGTTGGGATAGAAGAGACGCTTTGCAAAACGTCTGAGGTCTAATTACCTCACTGCGTAGTGGTGGTGGGCTTGGTGGTGGATGCAGAACTTGGTCAGGGTTGCGATAGAAGACGAGACAAGTAACGCGGAGGAGGATGAAGGTAGTGGCAGGGGAGACCAAAGACAAAAACCTTCACGAGGACGTCCAATGGGGGGAGGAGGGGGAGGGAAGTGAAGAGGGTGAGGAGAGAAGGAAAGGAGCGGAGGGCAGGGAAGGACTAAAAAGAGTGGAGGAAGGGGGCGTTCAGGAGGGAAAGAAAGAAGAAGGATCCCACAAACCTTCACGAGGACGTCCAACTTGATGCCTCCGAGCTCGTCAAACCATTTCCCCATCTCATCCACCATACTGAGTGTCCTCCCTGTCAGATCTCCAAGCCTCGACTCCCACTCATCGTCCCTCGCAATCCCCCTAGCATTTCCTGCATCATCCCCCGCTGCACCGCCACCGCCCACGTCTTCAGGATCCTCATTACGAACTCCACTGTCATCCTCCTCCTCACCACCGCCAACTCCAACCCCCGCATTCTCAGCTTCGTCGAGGTACCGCCTCCAGTCATCTCCCCCTTCCCCCTCCTTGGCCTGCTCTCCCTCTCCCGCACCCCATCCCTCAGCCTCTCCGACCCTCCCCTCGTCAAACTGCCCTGCATCAAATTCGCCCCCAGCGTCAATCCCGTCCTCCTCTTCAGCCTCCCCTCCAACCTCCTCCTCGAACCCTCCATCATCCCCAATGCCTCCTCCGAACGATTCCTCATATTCAGCAACGTAGTCCGCACCGCCGAAGTCTCCACCCTCTCCGTAAACGTCTTGATCATCGTACACGTCTCCTCCGTCGACTCCATCTTCTTCTGCTGCTCCGTAGTCGGTCTCCTCGTAGTGCGCCTCAGCCTTCAGCGGGTGCCAGGGGAGGAGGGCGAGACATGCGAAGGAGCAGAGCAGGAGGAGTTGGAGGTGAGGGACGTGGCGGACGAGGCGGAGGCCACGGCATTGGCGTTGGGTTGCAGCAGCAGCAGCAGCAGCAGCAGAAGCAGCAGCAGTTGATGCAGCCTCCCGGTGCTTGCCCATTGCACAGGCGCCGAGAAAAGCAGCAGCGGCGGCAGAAGAAGAAGCAGTGGCAGCTCCTGCGACCAGGGTGAGCACCACGTGGGCGGACACCTGGACAACAAGGTTTCCTTATTCAAGTATGCTCACACTTTTGCGACCGCAGGCCCGTCAGCCGTTCGTCGTTGCCTCGAGCAGTCAAACGTCCGCGGCCATAACAAGGAGCAAGGAGCAGCGACAGGAGCTCACCCATCTGTCCTGCTCTGTGAACACAACGGCGCCATTGCCCCCCCGTACGCATTCCCCCTCCACAGCCGTCCGCTCCGGAGCCCCACTGAGCTGGCGTGTGGTTCCGTGGAGATGGGGGGGCTGACGCCGCGATCTCTGTCTCTGTGCTGGGGCTGCGCGCCTAGTCAGCCGAATAGCTGTGAGACGGTTCGGAAACGACCTCAAAAGGATTTGCGATCGAACTCCCCACTGAAATGTTTGGGAAGCGGCAACCGGCTGCGTAATCGTCGGAAGCTTTGGGCGTCGGGTCGGACTGCCCGTCACTCTAATCGGCCAGCCGACACGACGCGGAGGAATGCCGGCCATTTGAAAGACTTTCCCAGGGAACTGTGAACGGTAGCAAGGAGCTGAATCGTCGCTTCAGAAGGGTATTTTTGGGTCGGACCGAACGACTAGATACCCACCATGTCCACATTTCAAACTGCCGTGCCAGCATGTGCTGAAAAAGGTCACGGATACCCAGACTACTTTCATTTTGGAACAGCGTATCCGGTTTCCGCCATACTAGAGACGGAATATCCATGTCCGAAATTTTTCACAAGACATACCACTATATGTAAATTTAATGACTGCACACCCACAACAAATACAAGCGAATATTTGACAATAGACGAACACAACCCCGGTGCTCAATGCGCCGAATGTGTATGCGACAGTTTGTCTTACTTGCCATAAAAATCTTACCTGTCCGTTCCATTACTTGGAGTTCGATCGATGGCGACAGCGCCAGTTAGCATCGCCATAAGTTAATAGCTGGACGATTGACGAACGATCCATAGCGCGGTGCCACGCACATCACGTAGTGCGGAATCTCCTTGCTCACTGTGTGAATTGACGGCACATGAAGGTAAAAACCCACCAGGTTTGAACTTTTTACGTTAGAGTTCGCGATTGTTCGCGCTACCAGCGCGATAGGGCGAGACCTATCCACGAGTGACATTGACCCGGTGTACGTAGACCGCCCACTACCTCCGATGTTTGACTGGGGAGACATCGAACACACTCGACGCGGTCCATGGGATGTGGACATACCCTCTCCGCCCAAACTAACATGCGACGAGGCGGAAACTGCCTAGTGCCAAGTGAAGGCTCTGTGGGACGCCATGTATGACCATGCTCCACCCAGTTCTCACGCCATGTGTTGGATGCTGGGTATGCGGGCATCAACTAGTCGTCCTTTGTACACCATCAGTGATTGGCAGCCGTGGGTGCAGATGCATCCCATGACCATATCGCATATGTAACCCCATGGTGTTCTGCTTCTACATTTTTTTTATTCAAGACATACCCACTTTTCGATATCATCTATCCATTCAACTGTTTCATGCTTCATTCATTTTACACTCAAAATGTAAGGTATTGAACTCCTTACTATGGGTACGGTGATTATCATTCAATATTTCTATGCACGAGGTGCCGAATGTTTGAGACACAAGCACAAACTACCACTTCAGTTAACATGGGAACAAAAACTTGGACATGCAATAATATGTGTTGAAAAAAGTTTAAGGATAAACATAGGACTTACATCGACATGTACTGCTCAAGTATTCCACTGACTATCCAGCTTTGAAAGGTCGGTGGCAGTGAAAACATCCATGCCATCACCTCATAGGCAAAGCATAGTTTGCTTACATGACACAGTGCTGTAGGAATGCCATATGCCCGTGCAAAACATGCCTCGTCCAGAAGTTCCTCAACTTTATCGTAGAATACGTTACTCATGGGATCAATGACCTCTCCCGTCGAATATACATCTTCTTCAAGGGTGTCTCCCATCACCTGGCCTTTGTGGCATGGGCACATGTACATCTTAATGATGTGTTTTGGCTTCTTGCCGGCCCATACCCTTGAAATGAAGTACGTTAAACTGACGCCAAGTACGAAACCAGAGCTCAGAGTGTGATGGACAATCCATGGCAAAAGCCGAGTTGGTATAATGTTGATCTTCATTAAAGAGAATGAGCACAATGTCCATGGCTTCCACTTTATGTTGCGGAATGCATATACAATTTCTTTCCGTTGGGAAAATTGACATTGAATGTTCACATCGTCTGTTACATGACCAAACCAAGAGACACACAATGACAAGCAAGCAGATTGCCTCAGAGTCACTCTTTAGCAAGGGCCCTAGTGCGATTGGCCACATGTTATTTGGCCCACCCTCTGTACTTGGTAACTTCTTCCTTGTCTTTTTCCAGGGGCTCAAAATGAGGGTAGGCCCCGTGAAGTCGCACTCCCATGTTTTGCACACCATAGACACATGACATAGATGACTGTCAACATTGGCATGGAAAACATGGAGTATGGAAAGAGCTTCATGTACCTTTCAAACCCCCTCGTTGTCCATCTCGTCGTAGTAGTCCTCCGGGACATCATCCCAGGCACCATGTGGCATGGCCTGCGTGGCAAGCCGTTGGTGGGTGTAGTCGAGGGACTCTCGTCTACGCCTCATGTCGTCCTCTTCACTGATCCACCGGTAGGGTTCAAGGACTTCTGGCTTAGAGTCCTCGTCGAGGATGAAGCTTTCTAGGCCGTAAACCTCCTCCTCTCCACCGTCATACGTTGGAAATTGCTTTGGGTCGTACTCGCGGTCGTCATCGTCGGAGACGTTGATTTTCTCCTGTTGTAGTCCAGCACCGGGAGTGTCAGTGTCACTTGTACTGCTCGTGGGTCCTGCTGCTGCTGCTACTGCAATTGCTGCTGCAGCCTTTGATGCCTCTGCCTCTGCTTGGATGTCATTTGTGGGCCAACGCCCAGCATATGCCGTGGCACGCACTGTAGCTTCCACTCTCTCCAACCGCTTCCGCAACACTGCCTCTGCTGCTGCCGCTGCTGGTGCCACTGCCAGTGCTGCATGTACACGACAGTCAGGCGATGTCCACGCACCGAACACGATTGGATGCCCCGTAGATCATAGCCATCTACGGCCCCTCCTCCATGACGTCGCACCGGTTGCACAACACAGACGTGTTCAGCAGCCGAGCCTTTGGAGTTGGGGCCAAGTCGCATTTGCACGCTCTTGCCTCTTTCCTACGTTCAGCCATGAGGCGTTGTACCCACACAAACAGTGAGACAAAGCAGGAATTGGGATTAAACTTATGTACTTTGATGATGTGCGCATTGAGAGACTCAGAGGCATTTGACGTTGTGTGTCCATCGCGACCAATTGGGCAGTAGACACGCGTCCACCGCTTCAGCGGGATGCCGCCCACTCCGTCGCTGCCAAACAAGTAAGCTGCACAGCGCGGGTATTGCCGCCGCATGATCTCCTCGCACCGCTGAAATTTTGCGTGGGTCAATGCGTGGGCCAGACTCTAGCATAAAAAAGCTGCGTGCTGGTCGTACCATTGACGGACGTTTTGCAGAAGGTGCCACGGCACTCGGCAACCTGCTTCCCACAGCGTTCATGAGTCCTTTCTCTCAATCGCTGATAACTGCAGTACCCAACTCTGCTTTGGTGGGGTAGGCGCTGGCGAGGTGGAAGTAGAACCAAGTCAAGTGGTCCTCGTTTTCTGTGGGCCCCAGTGCCCATGCCATAGGCACTGCATGATCGTTGGCGTCAAAGTACTACGCTACCAACAACGACTGTTTGTGGCAGTTCCTTAGGAAAGTCTCGTCCATCGCCAGGATGCGACGGGAGTGTTGAAAATCGAGGACGGTCACGCAGGGGGCCACAAAGGCCTGGTGGAAAATGTTGCCCTCTGGCGCCTCAATGACAGCATGCATGTTGCGGTTAAGTCTCATGAGCTGCAGGAAGGCGTAAGCAAAGGGGTCAGGCACTTCCACAACAAAACAAAGAATAGAAATGAGTACACACAAGTGCACAGTTAATACTGCACGGTAGAGGGTGCCCTGGTCCACGTTATTGCCGGTAGCCTTCTTAACCAATGCCTCAATACTGGTTACATCCACACAGGGGTCCTTGTACAACGTGACAGCGATGTGCCGGTACACCCACTTCACCGACTTTGCCGGATCTCCACGGCTGCTTCCAGCACGAGGGACACATTGGTGGCCGTCTTTCCACTCGGAGACCTTCACCAACCCACTTTTGTTACGCACGTGGGCACGGAAAATCTAGGAGCAGTCCTTCTCCTTGAACTACGAACAACAAGCTGTGAACCTGGTAGGCTCACTCCGCAACCACCACATGGTCATGCGGTTTTTGATGAGGTAGTTGTCCATGACCCGACGACACTCGCCCATGTCCTTGAACTCCATCCCACCCGGGAAAGTGCCATTGACCTTGGTGCATTTTGGTGCCATTTTGCCGGGCTCATCGTCAGATGACATTGCAAGAAATCACCCTAAAACAATGAGACATATAGCAAGTACAAAGGGACTGAACGTGCACCACAAAAAAATAGGAAGCGTCCCGCATTCGGGAAAAGCTAAAGCAGGGTCTTTTGCCCTGCAGTGGTTCATCCCCTGAACGGCCTAGCCACAGCTTATGGGTGGTAGGCTTCTCTGGCGATGAATGGATGACAACAACTTTAGTTTCCAATATTGCATAAAAAAATCAAGCAACAGGCAGAAGGGGAGAAGAGACACCCAACTCATCCAGAACAGGGCGTGCTAAGGATGGCGGAGGGGACTCGAGAGTGCGGTTGTGAGACTGCCCACGTCCCCGCCTAAGGGACGCGGACCACCGCAACCGTGCAGCTATAGTGTCTGAACATGGATACAGAATGAAAATCTTGACTTCTTAAAACTTGGAATACCCACTTGGGCCCTCACCTGGGTGTAGGACGTCCTCCGCCATGCTCGGCACCGTGCCGAGGGAGTGCACGGTACCGGAGCGACCAGGGCGGTGCCGTGACGGGCATTGTTAGGTCAAAGTTGTTGGCTAGGAAAGAACAGAATAGGGGGGGCGTAACACAAGGAAGGCAACTTGAGCTCGGCATACGTTGCACCTGAACTTGAAAATGAATGGCTGTCAGCGTCACGGACCGATGCGTCGATCAAAAGTTTGTGCATATGCCAAGAGGACATGTATATGCCAGCTGGAGGCGCCGGGATCTGTTCTTCCTCATGCATGCGACATACGATAATTCGAGGTGGTGCATGTCCCGAATAGCGAGAACCAAAATGACACTACCCCCTCGCCATAAGTATCCGAAAACACGTACCTATTACTTTCTCCGAAAATTTGTACAAAATATATGTCCGTTGGCCCTAAACGCCTCCACCCCGACAACATTGTTTGGCACTATACGTATAAAGATGACATCACACATTGCTGAACTGCCAAACATCTTTTCAATGTGTTTGAATTTTCACGAAAATTAATGACGGTGCACCCATCATTTAAGAAAGGAACGTCATGCCCGCATGTCGTTGCTTTTCTTAAAGGTCTGGGTATGCCGTGAGCAGCCGAGGTATTCATAGGTATGTCGTACCCATAATTTAATGGGTTTGGTATACCTCCCTCTCTTTTACCCATGGGTATGCCAGATTAACAGTGTGTCTGGTCTGGTTATCCAAGCTATTTCACCCTTTTGGGTGACGTAGTAACCTATTGTTATCGGTTCATGGACCTGTTTTTGGGACATCCGCCAGCCTGCCATCTGTGATTGTTACTTTGTATCTTTGTAGGAAATAGGAAAAAAACAAATAATATTTGAAAGGGATGAACTTTGAAGACGTACTAACTTTGATTCTCTCACGCACTCTAGAATGGTCAACGAGACGAGCTCATTCGACCACATCATTCTCTGGACGCGAGATGAACTAGCAAGGAACAAACTTGTACACACTCCAAGATAGCTGAAGCAACATACCTGGTTTTGGCTTACAATTGGTGGTCGACCGCCGGTCATGTAACCGGCCAGCCACCCGCCGGCCAGCACTATCCACTGATCGAGCTTAGAGCTCGATTAACAACCGAGGGGCCACCAGGCCTCGCAAGCGAGGCTGTAGGTCCGCACCCTTGCCCTTGCCCTTGCCCTCCCCTCCTTGTCATTTGAGGCAAGACGGACGAGGAGAGGGGGTGAGCGAGAGAGAGAGAGAGAGGGCGAGAGATCGGCACAAAACTGTGAGCAAAATCATCCAACATGCCTCGCACGCGACGATTTTGCACCGTCGCGTAAAAAATATCAAATTCCCGATTTACCATGACTTCAACAGATTTCTCGATAAAACTCGTACGAACTCAAGATTTTGGGTTACAAATCCCTTGTTTGGGTCCCAAAACAAGGGGGTGAGGTTTAGAAAAGAAATGTACCCCTTCAAATTCGAAACATTCGATTCTCCCTGTTCAGGGTTTCTTATGATGATTGCTCCTCACTACTAGGGGGGGGGGGGGGCTCACGCGCGCTAAGATCGCCATTCTACGAACTCCAGCGACGACATTGAAGAGCTGGAGACACAACCATTATAGTGGTTTTTAGAGCAGGATGACCCCTGTGTCCAAGTATGCGACGGTCCTAGCGGCTATGCGTAATACAAAACACAATAAGCAGCAATAGTAACAGAAAAAATGCCAAAGGGGGGTATGGCATCGATAGTACTCCGTTTCAAGTGCCATAAAGCTTGTTAGAAAGATTTTAGGGAGCTCAACTTCAACCTCCCAACTTCTCTGAGCTTCGTCCTCACTCCATGGGACTGTGTGGATTTTTCTTCGATAGGACGGGGAATGCCCATCCCCAAAACCACCAATTTGCCTTCATTTTGAAGATTCCCTCTCCTCCTCTTCAACCAAAAATTGGGGCAGTGCCCTTGTCCAAGACACGGGACTCTCAGAACCTGCGAGAAAAAGAAAAAAAAGGAGGAAGGTGGCATTTTGAGAATTTTTGTAGGCCGCCCCATTGCCGCGGAGCACAAGGAGGACACCTCCAACGACCCGCAAGGCGCACCAAGAGGACGTAAGAAGAGGCCAAGAAAAACCATAAGACAAGAAGACAAAGAAGAAGACAAGAATATTGAGGAGGAAAAGTGTGGGAGTGGAAACCCTTAGTAAGAGTTGACCCTTCTTCCTCCTCATCTTTTTGAGCGATACTCATATTCTTGTTGTTTCTTGAACTTGTCCTTGCCTTTTTTGTGAGGTTTTGTAGCTTGCCCATTGCCGTGAGTCACCGCTTAGGATTTTTCCTAGAATCCACATGACTGTGCTGACCATGGTAGCATAGGAAAATAGTATTTTTCTGCCACGTGATTTTGCCGATCGTGTCAGCCTTGAAAGATAAAAATATATTTTATAATCGCCTCACTGATCATGAGAGCTAGGTGACTTCAGGAAGCGATACCTCTTCGAGGTCGTAGGGTGACCCTCACAACGGTCTTCGCGTACTACTTGCACAGATGACAGATTGGCAAAAGCCAGACCGTCCAAGACCAACAAGGGCAAGGTGGGGATGGCCTCACCTCACGCCCTTTGCGGATTCCATGTTTTAGGAGCCATCGTCGCAAGCATGATTGCGAAAGGAAAGACAACCATACTACTAAAGACAAGCGGCGCCAACTTCGACGACACCGAGAAGCATGCGAAAGTCAAAGAATTGCTCGTCAAGGACATTGACGTGCACGTGGATGACTCCCACACGACAAATGACGTGCTCGAGAAGGACCACCTGAGCGTGGACCTTGAGGAAGAGCACAACACCGACGATGGCAAAGGTGACGAGGATCGCGATCATTGCCATCGTCGTGCGGCTAACTCAAGCCATTTGCTTGAGAAGGGCAAGACGCTCGCCGGATCGCCTGAAGCTGCGGACAACAGCGAGGCTTCCGACAGCAGCAAAGGCGCCAAAACTAGCCACACGAGAAGTTCCTGCATGCACGAGCTCGACGACGTTGCCACGAAAGCAATTCGCAACGACCAAAGGAGGCTTGCTGAGTTGGCTGCCAAGGCGGCAGACCAACTCAAAATCACCATTGATTGCGTAGGTGTGGCACCATCTAGAGGAGTGGGGGCGGCCTCCCTTCCTACGATGTGGTGGCAACAGGATAGACCAACGCTCACTTGAGCTTCGTCACTGATGACAGCCTCCTCCAGAAGGTGGGACGCCTTGGAAGCGTGTACGCGAACTATGTCCTCTTGTAGTGGGTAAAGGTGTACGGACCGCGTGAGGCCCTAGAGGCTATCACCAATACTTTGACGATATCAGATCTGAAGTTCGCATTCGCCAGCTTGCTAGCCCACACCGGGTAGAGCATCAAGGACCTCAATTTTGATTGCTAGTTGTAGCGCATAACCACTAACGAGGCAAGCCGCCAATGCGACAACCTCGACAAGGCGTTGCAAAGCGTGACCAAGGTGCGAATGCAGCAGCGATCACAACTGGCCGCAAGTGATGATGCCACCGCCAATAGCACCGATGACTTGCCTACCTCGACGAATTTTGGGCCAGCCATGAACACGTTCTTTCTCCACTGTATGGAGATCTTCTGCAAGGATGTGAAGTTGGCCAATTTGCTGAATTGCATGGAGCACGTTCTTTGTGTCCACAAGGTGCCACTCAGTCATTGAGGCGACCTCGCCACGACGCGACTTGAGGAAAGGCTCTTCAAGAATGTGGTCATGGAGTGGGACGCACAACAATGATACCTTGAGTGGCAGCCCATGCCATGGGAGGCCTTCCGTGATATCATACATAAGACGTACACCTATCATGTGGAGACACAACACACCAACAAGATCAAGGATTTCAAGCAGCTGGGTAGCTCGCGCAAGGTCTACTTGAGCAAGTTCACCACACTCGTGGAGGAAGCCGGAAGCCACACCAAGTGCGATGGGACCTAAACCTTCAAGTCCCCAGAATGATTGCTGAAAGAGTACCTACATGATAGTCCGGCCAGCGAGAAGCAGAAAGACAAGACCACCACGATAGCAACTGGTCAAGCTTGGACAAGTTGGAGGGCATTGCACGACTACATAAGTGAAGTGCATTCAGCAAACCCGAAGCACTACTCTGATGCACGGCCAAACACGTGTGCATAGTAGGGCCGCGACATGCACATGGACGCTACAGGGGCTGGTGGGCCAGTTGAACAACGGGACGGGGTGAAGGGCGAGTAGCCGGCAAACCCTCCAGCCAGAACGCGACAATGACGAGCTGGAAGCGACGCATGAGCATCGCAATGCAGCCTTTCACAAAGGACTATGCCACAACTACATGCAGCCTGGTTACTTTAGGGCCAAGTACCGTGAGGGTGCTAGTCGTGGGCAAGAGGCCACGGTGTTGGCCGAAGCTATGGCACCTCGTGGAGATGGTGCAGCAGGAGACCATGGAAAAATTCGTGGACAGGATCGTGGACGCGACAACGGGCCCAGCCGTGGTAACGGATAGGGCCATGGTGCGGGTTTTCCCACCCCTGAGTGATGTTAAAGGGTACCACTAAAGGGAAAAACTTGATCACGAGTGTGGGTTCATGTTACAAGGACTAGTGCATAGTGAAACAACAATGAATAAGATTTTCATCGTTCTTCACTTCGCTATAGGGCTCCCACTCGTAGTGTCTTGTGTAATAGCTTTGCCACTGAACGAACGAACAAGTCACTTCTCCATGTCAACGGTATTTGAGGATGTCTTCAATCACTTTCTCTGTATACTCATCCACTTGGACGGGTGGTAACAGGGGTATCATCCATCAGGGAAAGCCCATAGTTGGGTCATGGCTTGCTTCAGAGGTGGAAAAGAACAGATGGAGATTCTATTAGACAAGCAAAGCTTGACAATGATGAGTGTAAAATGCCCTCAATCATGAATGGGTGTGCCCAATTAGCCTTCAGCTTTGCACTGACTCGACCTCATAGCTTGATGCTTGTTTTGTTAAGTATGACGAGATCACTAGAGTTAAATTCATCGCATGTCTAATGAATTTCGGCAACTTGACAACTTGCAGCGTAGGTCTTCACAAGACTCTGACTGGTTTGGTCGTAGATGTTATCAAAGTCTTGCCGCTTGATATCCAAGACTGAAAAGATCGTTGAAATTCATGGCACAAATGAAGATGTTTGCATTTTCTCAACATCCTCTTCAAACTATCATACCGTTCGTTATGAATGCTGTTCAATTACATGCAAATAATGCATGCAATATCCTGATTTTTCAGAATTTTCCATGTCGCAGGTACAATACCCATATGAACTGAAAAACCATCTCATTAGAAAAGCTAGCCTGGTTTTCAATTCAGGGATGAAAGATTGTAAATGGATAGTTCCCATTGCCATAGTGAGCCATGAGTAGTTGACAGATTCAACATGTGAACCACCCATTCTGGTCATTAGTGA
This sequence comes from Penium margaritaceum, assembly GCA_023375785.1. Taxonomy (NCBI): domain Eukaryota; kingdom Viridiplantae; phylum Streptophyta; class Zygnematophyceae; order Desmidiales; family Peniaceae; genus Penium; species Penium margaritaceum. Next base: position 66,471 of record SZWC01007509.1, read on the forward strand.
TGGATTAGAGAATTCTGTACAATCAAACAATGTTGTTGAAAAATAGACCACTCTTCCCTTGATGACGACAGCAGTCCTTTTTAAGATGTAGTGTACCATGTTTGATAAGCGGTTATCCACCGTAAGTAATCATGTTCTCCTTCGATGTATTGGAAAATATTGTACAAAGTCCATGCATATGTCATACGATGGATTGGTCTCAGCTGGCCTAGGTTCAAGCAAACTTAGGGTATGGTTTTTCACGATTGTGTCATTGGCATATGCTACATTCTTTGCACGAATGTCCAATATCGGTTTGCATATCCTCTGGCCAAACTTAACTTGTACAGTTTTAAAGCATCATTTTCTCATTAGAGTTTGCACCTAGACTGGTGTGGAGGGAATACTCTAATATCATCCTTCTCAATGCTTCAATAAGAGGTACGGGGACTGTTGTGATGTGAGCCGTCCCCGTCTGCCTTGTATAGCTCACTATGACCAATCGGTCGTGTCCATACTCATGAAGATGCTTCTCGCGGATCCAGCTGGAGCTGAAGCACTGTCTGGTGATTGTCAATCCATCTGCAGCTGCCAGACAGCTTCCACACTGGGTCAGACGCTTACTCAGAACGTCTGCAATTTTTGTGCACATTCTACGATTTTTTCAGTGGACTAACTATGTACCTTTTTTGCACCTTTTTCTTGGTCTGTCCATCGCTCAATGTTAGACCCATGCATGTGACCCAGCGAAGTGTTGAGCTAGATGTTTTGAATCTATACATTCAGACAGTGTGTCTGAACGTATAGATGCATGTGCCGAGTGTTATGGCCAAAAGAATGGTTTGGGGCTGGTTGTGAAACAAACTGGCCCTGCCGTATGCATTACCTGCCGTGCGCCACAGCAGGTGTTTATGCTGTGTACTCGTCAATGTTCGAATCTCTCTGCATGTTAATGCTATTACGCTTATGAGACTCTAAGCGTCTCGCACAGCCCAATCCTTGTGGTTTCTACACCCGCCTTACGTGCTAGTGCGATTGTTGACTAGACAGAGTTGCCTTGTCAGCATTAGTAGTGCTGGGAAGCTTGAAGATAGCTTCTCATGGTATTAGAGCCGCGAGGCATCTCTTGCTAAGATGCACAAGAAAGACACAACAAGAGCGGCAGTGAGAGTTAATGCCATCACCACGGTCGTGGGAGGACCCACCATACCGCTGATGTAGCCAGAAGTTTAACAAGAGACGTTCTCCATCCCAGGTTAGCTCATCCAATCCAGAGCGGTCCCAGCAGCAGCAATAGCTAGCGTTATTGTAGCAACAGTAGAAGTAGTTATCACATCCATAATAGAATTCAAAGCTGTAGCTGCCGAGTGCACAGGATTAGTAGCTACAGTAGCGTAAGCGGTTAGAGCACACTAGTTGTTGCCATCAATTCCCAACAGTAGCAGCCATCAACTCATAGTAGTAGCAGCTGTTAGAGTCATAGCCATAGCAGCACCGCAGTAGCAGTAGTTGCGGATAGCCACAAAACCCGACAGTTGTACATCCATCTGCTATGCAGTGGTTAGCTGTACAACCCGTGCAGCTGCCAATTGCATAGTTTCTTGCCAGAGGTACGTGAGCGCCTCACACCCGCGAGTTGTGAGGTGTCCCTCTCACAGTGGGTGAGGATGTACCAACAAAACTGAACAAAAAGAAGAGAAAAGTAGAGGAGTGGCTGTAAGGGACGTAGAGCAGCTTCCAGCGGACATACTAAGGTACCTTACTGTCGCTGAAATCAACATCCTATGTTATGACGTCAGAATTGTCTTGCTGACACCAGCATCCTCTGTGTTGACGTCATCCCAGAATTTGCCAATTTTTTTACATAGATGTGCACATTTTTTATGCATCCTCACCCACAGTAAAACGATGTCGGATTATGAATCTGACCACTTTTGCGTTTTGTCCTACTAAAACACATGGCCCACATGGCACCTAGCGACAAGAGGAAAAAGGGGCCTACTGCTCCTTCTAGCTCTGGCTTCGTCATCTAGCCTTGCTCTCAGGCCATTGGCTCCCTATTCTAGGCATAGGATGACATTTGGAGCTAGTAGGCGGTGCATACGATCAACTTCAAGGAGATCCACACTATGCTACAATGGATGTAGCGGCCTTAGCCAGCTGGAGCCGAAGCACCATAGCAGGATGTGTAGCAGCACGGAAACCGTCTCCAACAGCAGTCACAAGCCCTTGGAGTGACCGGTCGCCAGGTTTCTGGCCCGCGGCTGCGAGAGGTTGTCAAGAGGTATGGTTAATGGGGGTCTTTTTGTACACTTCCAAATGGGTGTATAGTTCATGGTGGGTTCTCTGAAGGTTGCATGAAGTTTCCAGCAAGGATATGGGGTTGGGGGGGGGGTCTAAATGGTCAGTGTATGAGGGGAGTGTATGGGGGTGTGGGTGCTGAGTATACACTAGTGTATGGTGCTGAGATTCAAATGGGATAAAGAATGTGGGGGTTGGGGGGGGGGGAGGAGGGCTATATGGTGCGTGTATGAGGGGAGTATATGAGGGTGTGGGTGCTAGGTATACACTAGTGTATGGTGCTGAGATTCACATGGGGAAATGAGTGTGAGGGTCAAGCAGGGGGGGTGTGTATATGATGAGTGTATGAGGGGAGTGTACGAAGGTGTGGGTGCTAAGTATACACTAGTGTATGGTGTAGAGATGCACATGGGAAAATGAATTTGGGGGATGGGGGGTATATGATGAGTGTATGAGGAAAGTTTATCAGAAGGTGGTTGTAGATTATACAATAGTGTATGGTGTTGACATTCAAACAGGATGAAGAATGTGACGGGTTGGGGGGGGGAGGGTTCTAT
>SZWC01007509.1:73747-103387 GCA_023375785.1 Penium margaritaceum
CCCCCCCCCCCCCCCCCCCCCCCCGACAGCTTGATTGTCGCACGAGCGACAGCTTGAATATCGCTAGAGGGACAGTCAAGCTGTCGCTCGTGCGACAGCTTGACTGTCGCTCGAGCGACATTCAGTTTCTATTTTTCGATAGGCTTTTTTTATGTGAATTGTTTGCCATAATTTTCTGTGCTGCATCCATCTGTTCAAACCCAGATGTAGGTTTCTAAAGTATATCCAAACATAACAAAAACATCTGAATGAGACCAAACAATGTCATTTCCACCTTAGGATAAAGCTAATGAGTGAATTATTTGGTTAACATTTTTTAAAAGTATTTTCCTTCCTATGTGGCACACATGTTTTTATTGTAGTTTGTTTTAGGAGGAGTAGCAGTTGTGAAAGAGAAAATGAACTCCTTGGTCCAGATTTCTTCCATACAATTCCTTCATGTAAACCATTATGGGGATTTACATGAAATGCATGGTACATGGTATGCATGGTACTCAGGGGAATTTGACATGAGAAAAATGAGTAGACTTATCATACTCTCAAGCAACTTCTCCGCACTTTTTGCAAGCTACACGCCACTGACTGGGAGGCAAAACGACTGGTTGCCGAACTCACATACAATTTTCGTAACTTCTATTGCAACGGGTAAAATTTCGTTCGAAGTGATGTACGATAAGCTTCTTGCCACACCTGCAGGAGTACAAAGCCATAACAACATTCCAATGGTCGACATCCATCAATAGGATTTCTCTAGTGTTTGGGAGGAAAAAAAACAAAAAATTGTGAGGACCAAAGAAGTTATGAAGCGAGCAGCTCACTGACATTGGAACGATGACGTGTTTAGTGGTGACGATTGCGTCCTACTCAGCTTAGCGAACATCAATCGTCGAGGGAAGAAATTTATAAAGCTTGAATATCAATTGGTGGGTCCGTTTGAGATTGTGAAAATTCAAACTGTTGTGTCTAGCCTACGATTGCTTGGCACCATGGCGATCCACCTTATCTTCCAGATCAACAAACTCGAACACTACCATGACCCCAGCAAGAACAACACAAGCAGGAACGTTGCTCCTCCACTCTTATTCAAGTGGATGGAGATATTCAATACGTGATTGAAAACATCCTCAGGCTGATGCCTTGGAAAAATGACCTAGTATCTGGTCTAGTGGCACGACTATGACGCTGCGCATAACAGCTATGAACCGTATGACAACCCTCGAGACATCGATCATCTGATTGACAGGTACGATAATCGTGGCCAACCTATGTTTGCTAACGTGTTGGGGCATCACAAATTAAGGGAGGGGAGTACTACGTCCCTGACATAACAAGTCCCTAAACTATGCGTGTGGGAATCATTGCTCTTGCATTTATGGCCGACCACACGTCCACTTGAGGATTTTTTCCACATTTGGCGGATGGCATTCTGGCCACCTGCCTAGACCTGGATTGTTCCACTATTGAAGGTTTTAGAAACCTCGACCACTTTCTAGAAACTTTGACACAAGTATCTCGAACAATATCGATGTTTCAATATCGTTCGGTTTGTGCTAGAATCTTTTAATAATGCCCCTTGATGTTCTTGAAGCTTCTTGAATTTTCTGCTCAACTTCTCAAAGTGACCACTCACGATGCAATGTCGCACTTGCTGCTCAGCTCAAGCGCCAACGACCCATCATATGCCTCATTGTGATTCTTGTTGTAGTACATTTGTGGTCAACTTGTTTGACACTTGCGATCGAAGTAAACTTACTACGTAGTACACAATATCCATTTTCCCCATTTCCTTGTATCTTCTTCTTCTTCGCACATCATCCTTGTGACTGTCCACGGTCACAAGGATGATGCCAGGGTCCCCACTTACGACCATAGGAGTGGAAGAGACACGTGGAGCGACAGGAGGTCAAGACGCCACCGGGCGAGGTGATGCGGTTTGCGCGCTCACTGACGGCTTGGGTCGGAGGCTGCCGCCTGGACCACGCATTTAGCGCGGTAGGGCAGGGGATGGATTCGAGTCTGATGGGACGACGGAGGCAGACGGAGCTGCTGGCCCGGAGGGGCCAGCGGACGCGGCTGGGGCTGCTGGTCCGGAGGGGCCAGCCGACGTGACTGGGGCTGCAGGCCCGGAGGGGCCAGTGGGCGCGACTGTGGCGGCTGGCCCGGAGGGGCCAGGGAACGCGACTGGGGCCACCGACCGAGAGGGGCTAGCGAGCGCGACTGTGGCGGCTGGCCCAGAGGGGCCAGTGGACGCGACTGGGGCCGCCGGCCTGGAGGGGCCAGCGGGCGTGACTGTGGTGGCTGGCCCAGAGGGGCCAGCGGACGCGACTGGGGCCGCCGGCTCGGAGGGGCCAGCGGGCGCGACTGTGGCGGCTGGCCCGGAGGGGCCAGCGGACACGACTGGGGTCGCCAGCCTGGAAGGGCCAGCGGGCCTGACTTGGACTGTCGGCCTGGGGGGATCGATGGACGTGATTGGGGCTCCTGGTTCGGAAGGGCCAGCAGGCGCGACTGGGAGTGCTGGCTCGGAGGGGCCAGCGGGCGTGACTGGGGCTGCTGGCTTGGAGGGAGTAAGTGATGTGCCACCCGGAAGCAGTAGGATGGAGGACGGACTCACCAGCTCTCCACGCGACAGGAGGGACATCGACGAGCTAGAGCAAACGAGATCGTGCAGAAACAGTTCCTTGAAGAAGTGGGCATCGTGGGACTCGACGATGTAGTGTCGGGAGGGATCCCAGAAGCGCCAAGCCTTGGACTGACGGGAGACCCCTAGAAAGGTACAAGGATGCCTGCGGGGGGCGAGCTTGTGACCTTGTTGCGGGGCGGGCAGCCATACGATGGCGATGCAACCCTAAACGCGAGCAGGACGGAGGTCGGCTCACTGACCGCACCAGAGCTAGTATGGCGTGGACTGGCGGGGAAGGGGTCCGTGAGGAATCCGGTTCCATACCCATGTTATATAGGCCATGGCTTTAAAGTAGAAGCCATCGGAGAGGCCAGAATCGGCCCGCATGGTGAGGACGGCATCGGCCATGGTACGGTTCCACCGCTCGGAGACATCGTTTTGGGCGAGCGTGTAGGGTGCGGGCGTCTCGTGGTGGATACCACGAGAGGCGAGAAAAGTCGTGGTCTCGCCCATGTACTCACCACCACGATCAGAACAAAAGCGGCAAAGGGATCGACCACACTCACGCTCCGCAAGGACAAGTCAGTCCTGAATGGCACGGGCGACATCGCTCTTCTGCCGAAGGTAGAAGACCCAGCAGTAGCGTGAGTAGTCATCAGTGAGGGCGAGGACATACCGACCATGCTCTTGCACAGACTCGGTGGGGAGAGGACCCATGACATCGGAATGGACCAGGTTGAGAGGGGCAGACGTACGGGAGGAGGACAGAGGATACGTGGACCGGTGCATATTGCCCTGAGCGCAATCAACGCACTCCGTAGGGCACGGCAAAGGGAAAGTCTCAGAGTCAAGGCCCTTGGCCGGTTGGGTGCGGAGCATGCTATCGAAGGAAATAGAGTGAACGTGGCAAATGCGGCGGTGTAGTTGACGAGTGTGTTGCGGGGAGAGCATGCTGGTGACAAATACATGGCCTGTGGCGGTTGAAGGGGAGGGGACAGAAGGAGAGAAAGATAGACAAGGCACGTGCCACAGGTTGCAATGGGCGGTGGCGTGAAGAACGACAAGACCAGATGGACGCAACTACATAGTGCCAACACCACGTGAGTCCAAAACATCCATACTTGTGCGGTCAAGGACAGTAACGGACAGTAGGCTAAGCTCAAGACCGGAGACGAAGTGGACATCGGTCAAGAAGACATCACCGGCAGGACCACGGAAACGAACCACACCAACGCCGCGGACGGGTAGCACCTGGATGGAGCCTGTCCGGACACGGGAGACATCGCCAATAGGACCAAGCATACTGAAGGCCTCACGATAGGCTGACATGTGATGCGTGGCCCCGAAGTCGATGATCCAGGTCTCGGCCGGGTCTTGGACCGGAGTCCCAAGATCGCTAACGGTCACATGGTAGCACGCAAGAGACGCGGACGCGGTGGAAGGGGAATCGAACCGAGACTGTCAATCATCAAGCCACACGATGTTGTCACAGAGGGGAACACAGGAGACCACAGGAGACGATGAGACATACAAAGAGGGAGGAGATGATCGCAGCTCAGTCTCAGTCATGCAGGGCGAGGGGGACGAGCAGGTGGTGACGCAACTCGCACTTCCCTGGGGGGGAGGGCGAGGTAGGCCAAGCTGAAGCGCGATGAACTGCTCCGACTGTCGCTCACACGTGGACGGCCTGACGGTGTAGACGGAGTGTGGAGTGACGGTGCCAAAGTCTGGTTAGAACGAGGACTACGTCGGTGAAGGGAACGGAGGCGCCAACGGCTGCGGGTGATGCTACTGCGGAGCTGGCGCCAGCAGGACCAGTGCAGCAGTCGGAGGAGAGGGGCTGGTGAACAAGGGGGGGCGTCTGGGCCAGTAACAGCGATGACAGCACAAGCGAGACGACGCTCCCGCTGGCGACGCATGGTGGCGATGACGTGTACCTTGTTCGTGGACAGCGGGCACGTGTACCACCCATGCCCCGGCTGGCCACAGTTGTGGCAGACTTAGCCACCACCGCTGGACCCAGTCGACTGCTGCTGGTGCTGCTGCTGCTGACCCTTGCCCTTACTGCTCCGGTGTTTCTTCTTCCCTGACGATGAGGAGCTGGTGGAGGTAGCTGTTGCGGGAGAAGCGACGGCCACGGAGGCGACGGCAGGGGAGGTTATAGCCTCTGTGCGTTGAAGGCGGGACTCCAGGCGAGCCTCCTCAATCTGGAGGAAGAGCTCGTATGCCCAGGACATGAGGATGCCCTAGGCCGCCATGGTGGAGAGGACATCCTGAGAGTAGTGCACGAAGACGTGCACGTACGCGTCATTGGCGTAGTGCTTGATGTTGAGGAGTGCGGCCAAAGGGGGTGGAATAGAGGTGCCAAGGCGGCGAAGGATGTCTTTAGCCCGCTGCCAGTAGGCGGTGACTGTCTTGGTCTCCCCCGTGTGAAGGGAGTTGAACTACCGCAGTAGACGGCTGGTCTCAGCCTCGCTGGATAGGCGATGGGGGTGAGTGAGAACGTGGCACACGGCTGCAGGGTCTAGGATGCTACTGGTGGTGGAATCGCCAAGGAAGGGCTCTAGGGCGAGGCGGGACGCCGGAGGAGCGACAGGGACGAGGGCATGGATGGCACAACCAACGTCATAGAACTGGTCGGCCTGGGTGGAGTCGTACAGAAGAGTGTAGTACACCCACAGACCCTCACCCTGTACCGAGATGCGGAAACTGAGCTTCCAACTCCGGAACTGCTCGTCGCCCTGAAACTGCAGGGCAGCGTCTCAAAGTCCTTTTGCCTGTGGCCGGCACCCTGAGTGGGGCCAAGGACGGAGGTCAGTGTTTGTCGCTAGTGCTGAATCTGCTGTTGTGCCAGGTAATGCATGGTAGCAAAAATAGCGGGACTGGCGTGCCCTGGAGGAATGAATGGCGACGGAGTACTCTTGGCCGTCTGTGAGGCCAGTGGCTGTAGTGCTGCAAGCTACTGTGCCAGAGCGACAAGCTGTTGCTGAATGTCAGCTAAGGAATCAGGGGTGTCGGCGATGATGCCTGTTGGCTGCTGGTGCTGCCGTTGTTGCTGTTGTTGTTGTTGTTGTTGCTGCTGCTGCTGCTGTTCTTGGTCCTGCTGCTCTTGCCGCTACTATTTTCACTGTTGCTGCTACTGTTCCTGGTCCTGGTGCTTGCTGCTACTGCTGCCGTTGTTGCTGTTGCTGCAATTGCTTCTGCTGCTGCTACTGCTGTTGCTTCTACAGTTGTTGCAGATNTACACCCACAGACCCTCACCCTGTACCGAGATGCGGAAACTGAGCTTCCAACTCCGGAACTGCTCGTCGCCCTGAAACTGCAGGGCAGCGTCTCAAAGTCCTTTTGCCTGTGGCCGGCACCCTGAGTGGGGCCAAGGACGGAGGTCAGTGTTTGTCGCTAGTGCTGAATCTGCTGTTGTGCCAGGTAATGCATGGTAGCAAAAATAGCGGGACTGGCGTGCCCTGGAGGAATGAATGGCGACGGAGTACTCTTGGCCGTCTGTGAGGCCAGTGGCTGTAGTGCTGCAAGCTACTGTGCCAGAGCGACAAGCTGTTGCTGAATGTCAGCTAAGGAATCAGGGGTGTCGGCGATGATGCCTGTTGGCTGCTGGTGCTGCCGTTGTTGCTGTTGTTGTTGTTGTTGTTGTTGTTGTTGTTGCTGCTGCTGCTGCTGTTCTTGGTCCTGCTGCTCTTGCCGCTACTATTTTCACTGTTGCTGCTACTGTTCCTGGTCCTGGTGCTTGCTGCTACTGCTGCCGTTGTTGCTGTTGCTGCAATTGCTTCTGCTACTGCTACTGCTGTTGCTTCTACAGTTGTTGCAGATGCTACAAAAACAAGGGAGGGATATCCCCTTTAGGGATCCCCCCATCGGAGGAGGACCCCTCCCCACTGGGGCTATTAGTCATGGTTTTGGTGCCCCCTCTCTTTTTTTCTCTTTTTTTCTTTTTGTGTGTTGTTGATGTCAGCAGTGACGTCACCCCAAGACGGCAGGCGTCAGCAGCTGTTGTGGCGTAATCCCTTGCTGCTATTGCTACAAGGTTCCTTCTCCATCCTTTTTTTATGACGTCAGTATTGATGTCAGTATTGACATCAGTATTGATGTCAGCAGTAACGTCAGCGGCTGGATGCTGACGACAGCATCGGCTGTGGTTAGTGCCGCTGCTGCTGCTACTGCTGCTGCTGCTGCTGCTGCCGTTATTGTTTCTACTACTGCAGCTGCTGTTGTAGCTACTGCTATTGTTGCTACTGCTGCTTTTTCTGCAGCTGCTGCTGGTGTTGTTGCTGCTATAGCTGCTGTTGCAACTACTGGTGCTACAGCCACTGTTACTGCTGCTGCTGCTATTGTTGTTGCTTCTGTTGCTGCGGCTGTTGTGGTAGTAGCATGTGATGTTACTGCTACTACTGCTACTTCTGCTGTTGCACTTGTGACTGCTGCTGTTGCTATGGCTACAGCTGCTGTGGCAGCAACAACAGCAGCTGCTACTGCTGCTATTGCAGTTGCTACTGCTGTAGCTACTGCTGTTGCGTGCTACTACGGCTGTTGTGGCTGCTACAGCAGCTATAATAGCTGCTACAAGGGTGGGGGAATTTTTTTGCTAGTATTTTTTTTCCTTTTCGTCTGCCTCAGCGAGCCTCGCTGCTCACTGTGGACTGCGGGCTACGAGCAGCAAGCTCACTGCTCGCTGTGGCTGCCTGCAGCTTGCAGCGAGCAGCGGGCTCGCTGCTTGCCATGAGTTGTGGGCTGCGAGCAGTAGCAGCTGCTGCTGGCTGCTGCTGGCTACTGCTGTTGCTTGCTGCTACTTGCTGCTACAGCTACTGCAGCCGGCTGTTGCTGTTGTAGTTGTTGCAGCCAGCTGTTGCTGCTGCAGGTGCTGCAGCTTGCTACTGCTGCTGCTTACTGCTTCAGGTGCTACTTGTTGTTGCTGCTGCTGCTACGAGCTGCTCCTGCTGGCTGCCGCTGCTGCTTGCTTCTGCGAACCGCTGCTATTGCTGCGAGCTGTTGTGAGTTGCTGCTGCTGTTGCTGGTTGCTGCTTCTACTGTTGCGAGCTACTGTTACTGCCGGCTACTGCTGTTGCATAGAGCTCCTGCTGGCTGCTGCTGCCACTACTCGCTGCAGTTGCCTGCCGCTTCTACTGCTGCAGGCTGCTTGTGCTACTCTCTAGTGCCAGTCACTACACCTAGGTGACGTTGCCGCGTGCGTCATCACCTGCAAGTGTTGGACACGGCCTGCCGCTCTACTCCTCATGTCACGCGTGGGGGTCAGTGCTGCCGGAAGAATTCGGTAGCATTTCCTGGCCCAGTGGCCGTGGGAAATGAAATCTGACGCCGCCACCAGACGGGTCAATGCTGCCGGGAAAAATCTGACAGCATTTCCCTTGCACTGGCGCGTATGGGGGTCCGACGGTGTTGTTTGGCACCTGTGCGCCAGTCTTCTATTGCTGCTGCTACGCTCCGGTTCTGATACCTAGAAAGAAACCTAGGCAGCAGGTTGGGGCAGCAGAGTTGTTGATGTAGCGTGCGGGCTTCCACGCTCGTTGCTCAAGTCTGCTGCCCCCTCAGTCTGCTGCTCTAGAGACTAAGTCTGGAAGCTCTAGGTTTGTTACTCAGAAATGTGCGTGCCAGTGTTAGCGCCAGAAAGCAGCAAAAAACTGAAAGTGACTGATTAGGAATGAAGAATGAGTAACAATGGGAGATCCCTCCAAGTTCTAGCTCTCCCCCACTAGTGTAGGACTTGTTACTCAGCTAAGCAGCCAATAAAAAAAAGTCCTAGACCTATTTTCTGGTGGGCGAAGTGATTATATACCCCTAGTTTTGTACAATAAGCCCCATCCACCCCTATGTCAGAACAATAAGCCATATCCGCCCCTCCGTTGGAACGATAAACCTCATCCACCCAACCGTCAGAATGATAAGCCCGATCCGCCCCTCCGTCGGAGCGATAAGCTTGATCCGGCCCTCCGCCAGCACGATAAGCCTCATTCGCCCCTACCCCTGGACAATAAGCCCCATATATTCTCGAAAATTTGAAACGCGTAATGCGATGGTATGTTGTTCATTTTCTAACGAATAAGGGTGACCTGGTACTATTCATTCACTTTTCACGTAATTTGCTCTTCATCTTGTATAAGCACACGTCATGCATGTAATCGAGTCTTACAGGTCACTATGACAGCAATAATGGTAATATTTTGGGACTTAAAAATGTACGGTTTAGCTTACTTCGTGTGCTCCTTCACTAGGGGAATGCTTTCGTTGTTCACATATTTGAATTACATCGGGTTTCCGTCATTCCACAGACCGTGTCTGCATGGCCGTCTTATAAGTGTATGCAGTATCCTTGTCACATTAAAAAAAACCCCCCTGCACCAACCTCGGCCGTGAGTTGGCAAGGTTCATGCACCGGCATCAAAACGTGTTTCCGAGCCTAAGAGATATCTGGAAAGCTCCGCAAGTGGTCAGCGGGCCAATTATAATGCGCCTCTGAACGGTAGGACAGGTGTCCATGTGGTAACTTCCCTGATACACCATGAAGAGCTGTTGCGCACATGTCGTTGTGACATCCTTTCAACCGCCATTTGCCATGGGCATGCAGGAGGGTACCCGAAAGCATGGTGAAATAGTCGTTGCTACCGGACGACTCTAACATGCACTACAGTAGCAAAGTGTGTACGATGAAACGTACCAGCGGACAGTGCCCTCATGCTACGTGTCCACCTATCCTCGGATGGTCCGCCAGTTGCACTCCATGTTTAGGCAGGGTCCCGCTTCAGTTTCATCCACTGTCATTCAGTCTCGCACGGTTGTCGTTCACGTCGTCTCCGCTCCCTCGAACAATGTTGCTTCTGCAGCTGCCTCCTTCGTGACTTCGGGATGGCGGACGACCAGGTCGTAGGGGACACTGCTAAGCCTGACTAGGAGGGTGGATCGGATAAATAGCAAGCTATTTCGTGCCCGAAATACCCTCTCTTTCGGATGGCTTCCCAAAACCACGCGTGGCATGTTGCCACACAACCAAGTCCTGACGAGAACGCTCCTCGGCCCGCTCAGGTTCCTGCACCGCTGTGGTACCCCGATAACCCATCGCCGGACGACCCGTCGTCCGGCGCTTTTGACGATGTCATGTTTTGGTTGACTCAGGATTGGGCAGATGACTGGTGGGCTCGGCAGTTGGACGAGGCTGACGGCCTCCCACAGAACCAACTCCCGGATGAACCACCCCGTACTCCCGGGTCCCCCGATGTCCAGGAAGCCGGACCTGTTAGGTTTACCATGGGGCGCCGTCACGTCCTGTCCGTTCCACATGGCCACCTCGGTAATGCTGACTTTGTGTCCATGACGTTTCCTGTGTCTGCTTTCCTTAGAAAGAAGCAAACCGTATCGATGAAAGGACAGATTCGTAAACCTGCTATTGCAAGTGCACATTTATTAACCTGAATTTTTTTCTTTCATGTTTTGCTGAGCTGCCATGGACAGGTGATTCAGACGATGAACCATGTCACAGCCCGAAGAAGCAGAAGGGGATGCCCAAGGAGCCGGAGGAGGGCATGTTCTTCGACAACATGGACGCCGCTTGGGCGTTCGTGGAGGACTATGCAAAGAATCTAGGACTAGTCTAGGTCTCTTTGCAAAACCATCAAGTATATCCTACATAGTCAAAGCATAATCTAGGTTCGGTAACACCTAGTGTCCATGTGAACGAATGGAGCATGGGCATGCGACTGAGCTGGAGCCGAGGCATGTGAGTCACGAGCGGCAGCATATGGAGGGTGTTGCGCCTGATGCGTGTGAAGCACGAGCTCATCATGCGTCGTCTCCAGTCTCATGGTCGGCATGCCCTGCGCACTCACATCCACACAAAAGCAGGATATGTACATGGATTAACACGCCCCCTTGGATGTGAGTGCCGTAGGCATGCAGCCAAGTTGGTGCAGTTGAGAGGTAAGGTTTGATGAGGGAAGTGCTTTGGTGAGGAAGTCTGCCAACTGAGCGTCGCTCGCAATGGGACACACCTGAACAACCCCTGCTTCAACTGCTTCTCGCACAAAGTGATGCTCGACGGCGATATGCTTAGTGCGTGGGTGCAGTACACCATCATTCTCAGCAATCCGTCGTATTGCTGAGCTATCACTGTACAATGGTGTGGCATGCGTAGTCAAGCCCAATTCTTCAAGCAACCGTCTGAGCCATATCCCCTCGCATGCAGCCTCACCCAATGCCATGTATTCAGCTTCAGCCACACTACGTGCCACACACGACTGTTTTGCACTCCTCCATGAAACGACCATACCCCACACACGGAAAACATACCCCCCTCAACTACGTGCAATACGATCACGGGCATAGTCACTGTCACAATACCCGTCCAAGAGAGGTGCTGGGGAGGGAGAGATGACCAGACCGACATCGGCAGTGTCCAACACATAACGGAGCAATTTCAGCAAGGCCTTGTGCTGCATGTTGCTGACTGAACTGGGCCAAGGTGTTCACAGCGCATGCAATGTCAATTCGTGTTGTGGATGCCAAGTAGGGGAGACTGCCTGTGATCTGTCGATAGAGTGTTGGGTCAATGTTAGGTCCGTAATCTGTGGTGCGTGTGTCAAGCAAATGTGCATAGACGTCAGGGCTCATGGGTGACTGTTGCCGTGGCAAGTGTTGCAGGAGATGATGAAAGCGTGCAGTCAGATGGACAACAAAGCATCCTTGATGCAGGGTCAGTGTGCGTGCGGGTCTGTCTCGTGTGATGGTCATGCCCAAGAAGATGTGCGCTTCACCAAGGTCAGTCATGCGGTAGTGTGAGGTGAGCAGTGACTTTGTTTGTGAGATGAGCGGGAGTGAAGGGGAAAGGATCAACAGATCATCCACATAGACAAGCAATGCAATAGGCTCTGTACCCTGCCACCGCAGGAACAGAGAGGGATCAGAGATGCTTTGGGAGAATCCGCCGTGTTCCAGGGTACGTCGGATCTCTTTGTTCCAACACCTGGGAGCTTGCTTCAATCCATACAGTGCTTTCAACAATAGCCATACATGATCAGTTCCATCCTCAAACCCTTCTGGTTGTTTCACATACAGTTCCTCCTCAAGAGGACCATTCAGGAAAGCATTTTTCACATCCATTTGATGTATTTCCCAATCGTCATGTGCCGCCACAGCCAGCAAGGTACGGCTGGTGCCATACTTGCCGACTGGGACGTACATGTTTGTAAAGTCTTGTCCGGTGATTTGATGAAAACCTTTGGCAACCAGACGAGCCTTGTATTTCTCAATCATGCCTGCCAGATTTCTCTTGAGTTTGAACACCCACTTTAGATCAATTGCTTTTTGTCCTGGTCGCAATGGCACGAGCTGATACAAATCATGTTCCAACAGTGCACTCAACTCAGCCACCATAGTTTTTTCCCACTGTGCTGCGTCCGGTCGATCCCTTGCTTCTTTCACTGTGAGAGGTTCTACTGCTGTGGTTTCTACATGGGCAGGCCCCACCATGTGGTAGAACCGTTTGTAATCCACACATGCCAAGTTGCATGCACACCGACGAACAGGCTCAGTGACTGCTGGACGAACCTCGACCACACTTTCCAATGGTGGGACCGGTGCCAAGCCAGGTGGTGAGGGTGTTGTGTGTGATGCTGTGCTGGCCAGGTCAGTTGGTGTCAACAGATCTGTGGGGACTGGGGATGCCACAGGTGCACCATGCGACTGTTGTGCAATAGGTGAGGTGTGACGCACGGGACGTGGTACAAAGACAGGGACACTCACATATTCCGGGTAGTGGTGTGGAGATGGAATTTGCGGGGCATATCGTAGGGTACAAACTGTGATTGGTGGGGTCATAGAATCTCCATGCCTTGGAGGCATGGGATACTCCCACAAACACACACCATCTGCCTCGTGGACTGAGTTTGTGATTTCTTTGAGGCTGAGCGAAACACACACACGCCATGGTTCCCCAGACCCATGCCAGTCTCAGGTCGGCCTTCTCTTGAAACCAACGCTCCCAGGGCGTCACTGATTTGGGCAGTGGACCCTGAGGGATGCGGTCCCAAACCCATGTTACATATTTTACTACCTCTTCCCAAAACCCAAAGGACAGACCGGACTCGCCAAGAAGGGTACGCAAGGCATCTCCCAAGGTCCTATGCCATCTCTCTGCAACCCCATTTTGTTGGGACGTGTAGGGAGCGGTGGTCTGATGCTCTATGCCTCTTGCCTTGAGTTCAGAGGCAAGAGATCCAAGGAATTCGCCGCCTCTGTCCGTGCGCAACTTCAGCAATATTTGATTCGTTTGGCGTTCCGCCAGGGCTATCCATTCAACAATCGCACGCTGAGAATCAGCTTTTGTTTTTAACAAGAAGGCCCAGCAAAAATGACTGTAATCGTCAGTCAGGGTCAAAGCATACACTGAGCCATACTGCACGGATGGCATGGGCATGGGCCCAGTGACATCGGCATGCACCAGCGCGAGAGGAGAAGTGCTCTCCCTCTCTGAGGTGGGGAAAGTCTGTTTGTGTGATTTTCCTTCATGACACTCAAGACATGCTCCTGGTTATAGACCATGCTGACAGTCAGTGGACAGGATTCCGTGTGCAGGAGTGTGCCTCATGAGGTCAGCAACCAGTGCCGTGTTAATGTGTGCGAGACAACGGTGAATGAGATCAGTGTGTTGTGCGTCAAGTGTGGTTGTGACATGTGCTTGTGCTCGCGCTGTGGGCACAGGAGGAAAGAGAGTGATTCTGTACAACATGTCATCGTGTAATGGTCCATCAGCCAGCAAGGAACCAAAGGCATCAAAAAGCATGCATCATTGTTTTGAGTTATTGTGGACACATTCGATTGCCTGTCTAGATGTCCTCCCGACAACAGATTCACCTTCAGCTTGGGAACATACAACACACCAGTCAGCCACAATACCCCCCCTGGCGCCTGAAGAGCCATAGTCCCCACACCTTCAACAACAAGCACCTCTCCCGACCCAGTTTTCACCCCTTCAACATCATGTGTGGCATACAATGACGTAAAGAACTGGGGATGAGGTGACATGTGATGGGACGACGCTATGTCATACAACCACTCGTGCATGGGCAGTGCATGGGATGTAGTGATATGCGTGTGTCCGAGCCGCTGACCTGCTGCCTGCGGTGCTGCTGTCGGCTCGGGTGGTTGCAGCTCTGTGCTTGGGAGCCATCGAGCATACGGAGGCGGTGGAGATGGCTCCTATGTCATTGCCATGTTGGCATACACGCGCTGCGCCCACTCAGGTGCGGGAACTGCCACTGTGGGCTGCGGTGGCATGTAGTACGCGGGAGGCAAGATGGACGGCTGCACTGCCTACTGCATCATCGGCTGCATCATCGGTTGCATCACCGGCTGCATCATTGGCTGCATCATCGGCTGCATAGTCGGCTGGAGCTGAGGTGGTCCAAATGTGGCTGCAACTGTCGGTGTGGGCACACGTGGCCCAAGGTGACTGGGTACTCCCCATGTGGGAGGGGACAGTGGTCCCATGGTAGGTGGACGCAACTGCTGCTGATAGGGCTACTGCTGATACTACTGCTGCTGTGGGTTCATGATGCGCTGCAGCACGGGACAGGCACGCCAGTAGTGACCGGGCTGACGACAGTAGTTGTAGGTACGGGTGCCAGTGTCTAGTCCACGTCCGCGACCTCTACCGCTCTGGCCTCCACGTCCGCCTCTACCACTGTACCCTCCCTGCCCGGTCACAGCATGGGGAGTCCCAAGCGTCTGATGTGTGAAGGCAGTGGCAGTGGAAGTACCAGCCTCTCGATCCTCACCTCGGAGGATGTCCTCGTAGTTCCTTAATTCTTTGAACACCGTTGACAGGTCAGTGCTCTCAATGTCTGCAACGTGAAGGCGTTGTAGCAGGTCACAACGAAACTCCTTGTATGGCTCACCAAGGTGGAGCAGTACTGGATCCAGCCACTACAGAACGGTGCATGAAGTACCCAGTCCAAGAATCCGGCGCCTGATGTCCATTGCCGCATCCCTGTACTCGGTAATAGGCGCATCGGGCTTTGGGTAAAGACGACGAAGCTTGTCACGCAGCGTGATAACCAGTGCCATTCCCTGCTCCTCCTTGTGCGTCACTAGGTGTTGCCACGCCTCGGAAGGACAGGGAGCTCCACTACGAGGGTGAGTTGGATCCTCTCCTCGCCCGCCATACCGAAAGTGACGAACGGCGTAAGACTGATCGTCGGGAAGAGCGCGCGTCAAAGCATTGAAGGCACGGAGGAGGGTACGGTCGTCTACCTCCTCCGGCGGTGGGTTGAGGTATAGTTCCTCGAGTCCATGCTCGGCCGCCCACGCGAGGAACATGTCTTTCCACACAAGGAAATTGCGTGTTCATAGAGGTGGGGACGTCAGGTCCTTGTGAAGTGCAATCTTGTTAAGGTCACTCCATGTGACAGCTGCTGCTGAGGCAGCCGTGTTTGCACTCCCTCCACCCCCGTTACTCCGCCTCGTGGACCCTTCACCACTCATGGTGACCTTGGTCCTGCCTACTCCTCTCAGCTTAGTACGCAAGGCGTCGGCGCCCCCTTGCCCTGGACTGTGCGCGGCTCCTTACGGGGACCACCGATGGCCACGTGGCCCATGGTGTTCACCCTTGCCGCCGCTTCCTCTCCTTTGCACCTTCCTTTGGCCTCGCAGGCCCTAGGCGCCTTCTCTACCTCCGTCTTAGTCTTGCGACCTGCCCTGTTCCGATCGCGCACGTCCCTGACTTGCTAGATCGCCGAAAACGCGTTTTTCCTCTTGCGACCGTTTTGGACGATTCAGAAATTCCCCTTCGTTCCCATAACCGCAGGCCGACGGACCTGCTCTGATACCATGAGAATAAAGAGAGCTTCACAATGCAAGTTGAATCACTAAAAACGGTGAAGTGTGGAGGAAGAATATAAATAAACTGTCATGGCCACAAGTAAAAGGATTCGACACCAAGTGTCGAGAGTGAACAGAAACGAGGGGCAGGGAGCGAAGCACGAATTTCGTGCTTCACTTGTCGTTCGGCCGGGCAGCGAGGCCTGCCGGCCAAGCGAGCTCACTCTCGCTAGTCGAGGGCGAATCTCGCCCCTAGACCGA
Organism: Penium margaritaceum; assembly: GCA_023375785.1. Taxonomy (NCBI): domain Eukaryota; kingdom Viridiplantae; phylum Streptophyta; class Zygnematophyceae; order Desmidiales; family Peniaceae; genus Penium; species Penium margaritaceum. Next base: position 89,466 of record SZWC01007509.1, read on the forward strand.
ATTCTCGGTCAACTGCCCACACGGGCTTTCCTAGCCTACTTCATGCAAGAATCTAGGACTAGTCTAGGTCTCTTTGCAAAACCATCAAGTATATCCCTACAGAGTCAAAGCCTAATCTAGGTTTGGTAACACCTAGTGCCCATGTGAACGAATGGAGCATGGGCATGCGACTGAGCTGGAGCCCAGGCACGTGAGTCACGAGCGGCAGCATATGGAGGGTGCTGCGCCTGATGTGTGTGAAGCACGAGCTCGTCATGCGTCGTCTCCACTCTCATGGTCGGCATGCCCTGCGGACTCACATCCACACAAAAGCAGGATATGTAAATGGATTAACAGATGGGAGTATGGTGGGGGGGTACCCCTGGAGAAGTGGACATGCCTCCATTGCCCTCTGGGCAGAGGGGGTCACACCACATCCAACGCAGCCGAGAGCTGGAACGTGCGCATTGCAGCTCACCACAAACTGTATCCGTACTACTGTTTTGTTAGCATCTACCCCTTTGTGAAGCGCATGTTCTGTGCTCGCCGTGTCCAGGCTGAAGGTGTCCAGACTGCCTTGGCCCCTGCCCAAACAGACTGACTACTCTAGTGTCTCGCAGTGGCACAAGAGTACACCGTGACGGAGGAGGGTCCCAACACGGCAACAGTGGAGGGCCCCACTAACCATCCACGGCAGGTTGACATCTTGGAGAAGACGTGTAGTTGTGGTCAATGGAAGGAATTTGGACTGCCATGTCAGCATGCATGCACATTTTTTCTCATGAAGCGCATCAACGCACAAACCCTAGCCAATCCTGGACTCACCCGCATGGTGTTCCGTCGGGCATACAACAACCCCCTCCCGTCTCCAGTAGTGAAAAACATTCGGCCCGTGGAACCCCTCTGGCTGCAGCCGGGACCTAGGCGTGGGAAGGGCCGCCCTCTAAGCGCACGGAAAGACCGGGAGACTTTGCGCAAAATAAACTTCATTTTCCCAAAGTGTGGGAAAAAGAGACATACCAAGACATGTTGCAAAAACACGCCAGCTCCAAGCCCTGCTCAGGCTGCAGCAAGGGGGTTTGATGGTGGCCTAGAGGCTGCTACAGCCAAGGCTGTTGCAGCCTTGGAGGCACGTGCAAGTGCCTCGATGAGTGTGGATGCTCCACTTGCAGCATATGCCAGTGGTGACGTGGAGTATGATCCCGAGGCTCCACCTCGGGATGACGACGATGATGAGGATGATGGTGCTGAAAGTGATGACTCTGGTGCATACTCCCCTCCTCTTGGTGATGATGGTGAGACGGTGACGCAGGATGAGCACACACAGCACTTGGATGAGGAGGAGAGAGAGTGGCAGGAGACGTACGAGGAAGAGCCAGAGGAGGTAGAGTGAGGTGAGTGTGTGTTTGCTTTTTCTTCGTGCATTCCCTTACCTAATCTCATGTAAAATACCAACTATTCTTTTCATGTCTAATACTTGGTTTTGTTCTTGTGCAGGATGAAGTGTGTTGGACAGTGGAGATTGAACAAACCATTCACTCAGGCAGTTCGCAGTTCACCAGGACAGAGGGGTTTTGGGTTAGGCAGAAGGTTAGGGTTAATATGAGGCACTGTAGTTCAGTGCACGCGGGGAGGGGGTCTAGTAGCCGGCATGTTTCAAGCAGCAGACGTGGCAGCCAACATTCAGACAATGAGACAGAGGTATTTTACGATGCTGAACACTATCAGGCATGGGAGCCGCTGTGTCCTGTCTGTGACATTGTTCACTTTCTCTGAGGGTTGAGTCGTGAAATTTTCGATGAGATCACATATCCCACCTTCACTTTCTGTAGTGTTTAGTCATTGACATTTGCCTAATGCAATTTCCTCAACCCAATGTCCATTTGCAAATTAGCGCCTGAGTTGTGGTATGATGTTGAACAAGTACTGCCAAGTAAAGGATCATTACAGTTACCAATGTTGTACAATAAGACATTACTACCCACTTGACTATTCCTTCTGTTCATAAGATATTTAGAACAACATTCACATCACTTGAAACAATAGCACATAGGCTATCTGTTAAAGCTTGCACACCAACCCACAGCCATGTACAAACATCACTTCGACATACACACATAATTGATTTCTTTAGTACAACAAGTGTCCTATTCTTGCTGCTAAAAATGCCATCACATTCTCCACATTTGTGCTGTACAAGTGGACTTTCAGTTATTATCAAGGGGTGTAAAATGAGCATGAGGCACACATTTTAAACGTCACATGAGATTACTTGGACCCAAAATGCCCGGCTAAACGATGCATATTTGCTCATGATCTGTCCTCTTAGGGTTGCTACATTTGTCATTACTTTGTCCACAAACACCCTAAATGCGAGGACATTCTGTTGCATGAATGCAGAGAATTAATCACAATTAGGGTGTTATATTCTTTATTTTAGGTGCTCGAACTTCAGTCTAAAGTGCCTTGCAAGTAGTCATAAAAACACCACGGACATAGCTAAACGAAAGCGATGGTCACAACCGCGAACATGGAATTGGCCACACCGACATCCATGGCGCCCAATTGGGTGGACAGTACAACGGCGGGGCATGGGGTGCCCGCATGCCCAACTGCCAACACATGGTGTATGGGTCGGCGGGTGTATTTGGGTTGATCATGTCCCATGCGCACTTTATGTTTGCCCACTCGGCCACCGCAGTTCTGTGATCCATGGGAGGGAGGGGAAATGTCACGGTTCCCCAAGGACCGTGCACCGGTTCTGGGATGCCAGCCCAGCGTTGCAACAGTGGTAGAGGACGCGTTTCTCGATCATGGGACATGTCGAAATAGGGTTTCCTCAATGTACTCTTCAGTACGGGAGGGAGGAGGAATTCCGATGCGATCTGAACCGTAACATATGTAGAACATACGCATGGGTTTGTCCGCCAAAACGACTCCACTATGTCCCACACCGGGCAGTGGTTTTCAAAAGCATCAGTCGTCATGTGCGGTCGAACGTACACCCAAGCAAGGAGGCGCAGGTGTCTATGGTACCATGCCGAGACTCTGTGCAGACCGAAGCATTTACATTCCTCAGCACGTGTCTAGGGTAAGGTTCCCTTCCGCTCGTAGTGTTACGTCACATCACAAACAATGGGTACATTAGGCTTCTTTTCCATCATTTTCCACGGTTCGACATCGAAAGCTGATCGAGGGGTATATGGGACTTATTGTCCACGGGTAGGGGCGAATGAGGCTTATCATGCTGGCGGAGGGGCGAATCAGGCCTATCGCTCCAACGGAGGGGCGGATGCGACTTATCGCTCTGGCGGAGGGGCGAATGGGGCTTATCGTTCCGACGGAGGGGCCGATGGGGTTTATTCTTCCGACCGAGGGGTATATGAGGGTCAAGGGTGACAAAACAGGGGGTAATCGGCATTTTCACTGTTTTCTGGCAGGCAGGGTTTTCTTGGTGAACCTTGCCAAACGCCCGACAACCCAAAACCCGGGCGTAGTCCATTTTGCCTGAAAACTGGACCATACCATAATACCGACGCTGCAAACGCAGTTGTGCGGTCAGAATTAGCTAGAAAAATAACAGCAAAGAGTTATGGCTGCCCAAACCCAGGCAGTGCCTACGACGGTCCATGATACCAAACGGTGACACACAGCGAGAGACATGGACCCTAGGCAGAGCATGATGCTGCAGATGCAATGGCACGGTCAGCAACAGTGCTGGGTGCATGCAGACATCATCTGCGGTGGGAGTGACCGCCAGCGGCTCGACCGCCGAGGAGGCCTGCCGATGGAGCTGAGCACGTCGCCGGAGGGAGGAGGCTCCAGCGAACTGCGAGAGAACCTCAGTGTGCGTGGGCTCCACCGGACGGCACTCCAGCAGCGTCAAGTCTCGCCGTCAGTCATCTGCACGCCGATGTACACAAGCCGGGAGTACACAACAGAGCACAATGAGAGATGCATAAAAACCAACAAAAAGCAGCATCCGCCACCAGAAACGTGTTCCATGGCAGCTGGAATCCACGCGACAACGAATGGTTGAACATTCGCGCGTCGTGAGCACTGCCCTCCCAACCTATGGTCACAAAACAGAACCTGAGGTCGGGTGTGCAAGCAACTAGAACGTTCTGTGTCAGTTGACTGTGCCTGTTGACGTAGGCGCCACGACGGAGAGCGGGTACGATGACTGGGACGTGGGTCCCGTCGATAGCACCCACGGAGTCACCGAACCACGGCAAGTAATTGTCGCGGCCCTGCCACGGCGCATGCAATGTTGCGATGTCACGAGGTAGGCGGATGACCGCCTGCGCCATGGAGTTAACAGCCGTGACAACCTCGCATAGCACACGACAAATGGTGGCCGGGCCTCTCTGGAACCGCTCCATGAGGTCACGGATCGACAGGCCGTGCGTCACACATTGCAGCCATATGAAGACTTTCTCCTCCACTGACAATCTTGTCTCTCTGAGTGAGGTGTATCGCCGCAAAACGTCGACCATGACGTACCATTACTCCCTGCTCATGCGCATGGTGTTGTAGATGCGTAGAGGATGGTCCGAGTGCAACTCATGTAGCTATGCCAAGCCACTGAGTAAGCCGATGTGCATCAGTCGTCTGCTCAAGGTTGTCTGTACATGCTCTGCAACATCTTCCAGTACTTGGTGCAACATAGCGTGCATGGCAAGGTGAATTGCCACTGCACGTCTGATGCCTGGGTTGCGCGCTCTTTCCCGATTGTTGTCCATGGTGGTGGAGCACAGTTGTTACCTTAAAAATAATGGAGACCTCACCCACAGTAATATTCGTACCCCCTGTTGCATGCTGTGTTTGATGGTGCTTCGACCCCCCCACGATGTCGCCACGACAACCGTTTGAAAGGAAGTCCGTTGTATCGGTGCATGTGAGCGACGCGTTGCATGGCGCTACGGCCGGATACTTCGCACGAACGCAGCTGCCTGGGTTCAAACCCCGCCGTTTTATTAATGATTGGCTAAATTACAGTGATGGTCACGTAATGGCGGCAAAATCGGACAAAAAGGTGGTTACTACATGAGGATGAAAGAAAGTGACTGAAAGTGGGAGCTGTGGTGAATATCTTTCAACCGTCCACTAAAAAGGGATAGATGACTGAATACTACAAAAAGTCACAAGAGAACGCGGCAATTGTTCGGCGACCGCCTTTGACAACGGCGTTTGGCGAAAGTCGATCGGCGACGGCGTTCGGCGAAAGCAATGCAAGCATGCACGCGGCTGTCACCGTCACAACTCTGACCCGTCTCCGCTTGCTGGTGCTGTCCACGTGTGCCTTCCTCCCTGGAGAACCTCTTCCCAGGGACGGGTTGGGTGGTCCTGAGCAAAATCAAGCTTTCACCGGGCGACAGTGACAAGCCTGAGGGAGTCTCCCATTAATCCTCTTCCACTCGCTTCCACCTCTGGTTGTCAACCTGCACCTCCCTGCAGAAGTCCGGAAAAGTGGATTTCCATGGGAATTTGAGATACTTGCTGAAACCGTACCTGCTGACGTTGACGGTTCGCAGATCCTGACTTCGTAGCGGTTTTCTGCCGTCGTGCATACGTGGAGTCTGTGTTGCTGGCTCGCCAGGTTCGCGGATGCGCGAGGCCAGCGAGTGGCCTCGGTGGGATTCGGAGCCGGGATGAGGGGAGAGTCGCGGTGAGTACGCTCGTGTCCCCAGGGTGAGTCAACGTGCGCTGGAGCGCGCAGCAAGGGGACTCGAGGGTGCTCAAAAGTGAGATCCTCACACTTTCCTTGACTATCAGGAGTGCAACCAATTAGGATATGGTCATCCCATTCCTGGCCTGGAGCAGGGGGCAGGAGTCATCATCGTCATCGTCGTCATCGTCGTCATCGTCGTCGCAACCGACATCGTCACCATCCTCATCATCATTAGGTGGCAAGCCACAGAAGCGTGGACAGGAGCGCGTCGGTGGCGATCTCACTACCAAACTCGGCACCAACAGCAGCAGCAGCGCAAGTGAAGTTTTTGTCCTGGAAAGGGAGCCGGGAGAAAGGAGCGACGGAGGAGGAAGTGGCGGTGACGGAGGAGTTAGAAGAGGAGGAGGAGGTGAAGGAGGAGCGATGGACAGCCGACAGATGGCCTTGAGGAAAGGCTTGGCAGACGTTCTGGTGGCGATCGTGGTGACGGGCGTGTCCATGGTGGGGATGTACTACACCTTCAAGCTGTTGGACCCAAACAGAGCCCAGGCAAAACTCGCAGCGCAGAAAAAGAAGCAGATTGCAAGGAGACTGGGGAAGCCACTGATTGAGACGAACCAGTACGAGGTGAGAAGGACACAATGCTTAGCGCAAGAAATGTTACCTTTCTTCTCNTGAAGTTTTTGTCCTGGAAAGGGAGCCGGGAGAAAGGAGCGAAGGAGGAGGAAGTGGCGGTAACGGAGGAGTTAGAAGAGGAGGAGGAGGTGAAGGAGGAGCGATGGACAGCCGACAGATGGCCTTGAGGAAAGGCTTGGCAGACGTTCTGGTGGCGATCGTGGTGACGGGCGTGTCCATGGTGGGGATGTACTACACCTTCAAGCTGTTGGACCCAAACAGAGCCCAGGCAAAACTCGCAGCGCAGAAAAAGAAGCAGATTGCAAGGAGACTGGGGAAGCCACTGATTGAGACGAACCAGTACGAGGTGAGAAGGACGCAATGCTTAGCGCAAGAAATGTTACCTTTCTTCTCAACCTTTCTTCTCGATGCGCGATGTTCAGCGGTTTGCTGCTGCAGCAGAGGTCTGCAACAAAAGCGCGCACCGCTCTGGCATCTTCTCTGGTTTCTGGCTGTTCTTGATGTAGCCACTGTTGTCACGATCCATACTCAGAAATGCCAATTTCACTTTGTTTTTCCTGAGGATCCAAATTGTCACTGCCACCGCTGCAGCCAGTGCTGCAGCCACCGCCGCAGCCAGCGCTGCAGCCAGCGCCGCCGCCGACGCTGCCTCAGCCGCTGCCGCCGCCACGGCCGCCGCGGTTGTTGTCGTCGTTGTCGCCGCTGTCTTTGTCGCCGCCGTTGTCGTCATTGTCTTCGTCGTCGTCATCCTCGTCGTCATCGTCGTCGTTGCCGTCGCCGTTCCAGTCGTCGTTGTTGTTGGCGGCAGCAGCATCGTCGTCATCGGCGGCGGCGGCGTCGTCGTCATCGGCGGCGGCGTCGCCGTCGACATTGTCGTTGTCGCCGTTGTCGCCATCGTCATCATTGTCGTCGTCGTCATCGTCGTCGTCGTCGCCGCTGTCGTTGTCGTGGTCGTCGTCGTCGTTGTCATCATCGTCGTCGTCGTAGTAGTTGTCATCGTCGTCGTCGTCGTCGTAGTAGTTGTCATCGTCGTCGTCGTCGTCGTCTTTGTCGTCGTCGTCGTCGCCGTCGCCGTCGCCGTTGTCGCCGTCGCCGCCTCCGCTGCCGCCGCCGCCGCCGCCGCCGTCGTCGTCGTCGTTGTCGTCGTCTTCGTCGTCGTCAGCGTCAGCGGCGTCGTCGTTGTCGTCGTCGTCGTCGTCGTCGTCGTCGTCGTTGTCGTCGTCGTCGTCGTCGTCGTCATCGTCATCAGCGACGTCGATGTTGGAGTCATCCTCTTCGTCATTGTGGTCATCGTCGTTGCTGCCGTCATCGCCATTGCTGCCATCGTTGTTGCCGTCGCCGCCGCTGGTTTCTTCATTTCATCCTCTGATGGAAATTGAGGCGCAATTAGGTTTTTTAGCGGCATTTATCTTATCGGGATAAAATTTATTGGGATAGACGGCATTACTAGTGCCAAAGACATCACGTTGGCAGTCTGTGTCTACTTGGCCAAACCACCACTGTTTTCTTCACCTTTGCTCTGGTTGCTACCGTGCCATGTTGGCCTCTCAGTTACACGACATGATGTCATCAAGATTGATGTTGACAGCATTGAGTTCGATCTGAAGGGGCGGACCTCTCNGCCGTCATCGCCATTGCTGCCATCGTTGTTGCCGTCGCCGCCGCTGGTTTCTTCATTTCATCCTCTGATGGAAATTGAGGCGCAATTAGGTTTTTTAGCGGCATTTATCTTATCGGGATAAAATTTATTGGGATAGACGGCATTACTAGTGCCAAAGACATCACGTTGGCAGTCTGTGTCTACTTGGCCAAACCACCACTGTTTTCTTCACCTTTGCTCTGGTTGCTACCGTGCCATGTTGGCCTCTCAGTTACACGACATGTCATCAAGATTGATGTTGACAGCATTGAGTTCGATCTGAAGGGGCGGACCTCTCCGCCCCGGACCCTTTCTGGATGAATGGTTGATGTCCTTCAGATGTCATTGTAAGGACGCATTTGTTTCGGGCGTTGTCGGTTTAGACTGATTCCCTGTTTTTTCCCGCTTTTTTGCAACTGGAACCAGGATAGAACTGGACCGAAATTGATTTCCAGTTTCACTTTGGTTCCGGTTCGACCCCCCTGAACTAAATTTCCCAGATTTGAGACCGAGGCTCTCTCCACCTCTTTGCCTCCCTTGTAAGAAGAAGAAAATTAGTTTCCTTGGTTTTAAGCTGTTGAAACCGGTCTGGTCTGGTGAGGGTTGGAGCGGGGCCACAAGAGAAACAGTTACATGTTTCGTTTTAGTGAAACCGAACCGGGAAACCGGCTTTCGTTTTGGTGAAATGCAGAAGCAGTGGCTGCCCAGCCCAGGATTGGTCAGTTCCTGGTACACTTCTATCTTGTTCTTCTGAAATGTGCAATGATGGCTGGCCCTTCATCTACTTCCGTCGCTCCATTCTGCATGTCGAGAAGAAAGACATGTCCATTTCATTGCATTCAATGTCATTGCATTCAATTTTACTGCATTCAATTTCACTGCATTCAATTTCACTGCATGCCTTAGGGTCTTTCTTGGGGTCCGGTTCTCCTCCTGAAGAGTAACAGCCTGTGACCAAGTGTTGGTGATAGGGCTTGTTCGAGGTTGAGGTAGACGTCGAGGACGAGGTCAAAGGGGGGACTTCGAAGGTCGAATGTGGAAGGCCAAGCTATTGCTGCTGCTGCTGCAGCCGCACCTGCTCTTCTGCGAATGTTACTTTTGGCCTAAGTTGCCCCAACAACTAAAACATTTTCCGACTTTCAACACCCTTACCCCTTTTCCTTGAGCTGTCCAAGTGTGCGTGGACAGCGCAGTGATGGCACGTTCCAACTGCTTGTCCGTACCCCCGTTGGCTGATTCGGAAATTGAGCTTTATGAGATGATGGGCCTCAGCTGCCTTCAGAGAAAGAAAATGCGCGCCTTTATCACCGAGGAGTCGTGCGTGAATGCTTGAGGCTCGCCTGAAGGCTTTAGGCGCAAGCCTCAAGGCGTAAGCCTCGAGGCTTAAGCCTCGAGGTTTAAGGCGGGATCGCCAACAACACTGCCTCAACGGTCTCGCCCTTCTTCCTGCCCTCGTTCTCTGTCCTCTCTACCTCACACTCTCGCTTTCCCCCTCTCCGTCCTTCGTCCCTTCACAGTCCTCTGCGCCCTGTCTTCGTCTCCTTGAGCACCTCTGCAGGACATCATCGCGTGTGACGTCATCAACCCCTACGAGATCAGCGTGGACTTCACGTCGATTGGCGGGCTAGAGAATGTGAAGAAGGAGCTACGAGAGCTCGTCATCCTTCCACTGCAACGGCCTGAGCTGTTTGCCAACAGCAAGCTGCTGAGGTGTGTTGGAGTGCAGTGTAGCTGCTGAGGTGTGTTGGAGTGCAGTGTAGCTGCTGAGGTGTGTTGGAGTGCAGTGTAGCTACTGAGGTGTGTTGGAGTGCAGTGTAGCTGCTGAGGTGTGTTGGAGTGCAGTGTAGCTGCTGAGGTGTGTTGGAGTGCAGTGTAGCTGCTGAGGTGTGTTGGAGCGCAGTGTAGCTGCTGAGGTGTGTTGGAGTGCAGTGTAGCTGCTGAGGTGTGTTGGAGTGCAGTGTAGCTGCTGAGGTGTGTTGGAGCGCAGTGTAGCTGCTGAGGTGTGTTGGAGTGCAGTGTAGCTGCTGAGGTGTGTTGTAGTGCATTGTAGCTGCTGAGGTGTGTTGGAGTGCAGTGTAGCTGCTGAGGTGTGTTGGAGTGCAGTGTAGCTGCTGAGGTGTGTTGGAGTGCAGTGTAGCTGCTGATGTGTGTTGGAGTGCAGTGTAGCTGCTGAGGTGTGTTAAAGTGCAGTGTAGCTGCTGAGGTGTGTTGGAGTGCAGTGTAACTGCTGAGGTGTGTTGGAGTGCAGTGTAGCTGCTGATGTGTGTTGGAGTGCAGTGTAGCTGCTGAGGTGTGTTAAAGTGCAGTGTAGCTGCTGAGGTGTGTTGGAGTGCAGTGTAACTGCTGAGGTGTGTTGGAGTGCAGTGTAGCTGCTAAGGTGTGTTGGAGTGCAGTGTAACTGCTGAGGTGTGTTGGAGTGCAGTGTAGCTGCTGAGGTGTGTTGGAGTGCAGTGTAGCTGCTGAGGTGTGTTGGAGTGCAGTGTAGCTGCTGAGGTGTGTTGGAGTGCAGTGTAGCTGCTGAGGTGTGTTGGAGTGCAGTGTAGCTGCTGAGGTGTGTTGGAGTGCAGTGTAGCTGCTGAGGTGTGCTGGAGTGCATTGTAGCTGCTGAGATGTGTTGGAGTGCATTGTAGCTGCTGAGGTGTGTTGGAGTGCATTGTAGCAGACTCACTCCATTGAGTGGTTGGGGTTAGGAGGAACGTAGCTGCTTAAAAAAACTTGTGCTGCCATCCTTTCCGCTGCAGCTGCCTCAGCTGTTTGCCAGCTGCAAGCTGCTTGCTGTGAACCGAGGGGCAAGTGGGCACCCACCCCCACCTCACAATACATACACTCGGTACACAACGAGCAGCTAGCTGGTGGTTCATGACTGTGCCCTCTGAGCTCTCCTCGGTGGCCTTCGTGCCTGTCCCTGCCCCTGTTCACGTCCGTCGCCTTCCGATCCCCGCCGTTGGGTGGGGGGTGGGGGGGACTGGGGCTCCCCCTTCCGTGCCCAGTCAGCCTCTTCCGTCTCACATTGGTTCCATGACCCCTTTTGCTACTTCTTTCCCTCTTGTCCGCGTGCCAGGTGCCCTCGCCAGTCTCTTTGCTCTTCCTACCCGGTGCCCGCCCCTGCCCCTGCTCAATGCGCACGCGCCATGCTGTCAACGCCTGCTGTGTGTTGTTGTAAGGCTGTGGAACGGTGTGCTGCTGTTTGGGCCGCATGGAGCAGATGGATGGTGTCTGTGTCCTCCTCCTCCTCCACCTTGTTCTGCCCACACTGAATGCAATGCGCACGCGGCATCCTGCCGTTGCCTGCTGCTTGGTGTTGTGTTGTCAGGCTGTAGAAGGGTGCGCTGCTGTTTGGGTTTATGTTTCTTGAACGCTTTGCAAAGTGGTGAAGAAATATAAGTCTGGCGTGCGGTGTCGTTGCTTGCTGTGTGGTGGTGTTGTCAGGCCGCAGAAGGGCGTGCTGCTGTTTGGGCCGCCGGGCACGGGCAAGACGCTGCTGGCCAAGGCGGTGGCGAGGGAGTGCTCTGCCGCGTTCATCAACGTGCGCGTGGCGAACCTCATGAGCAAGTGGTTTGGAGACGCGCAGAAACTGGGTGCGTGTGTGGGGAGACAGGTGTGGAGATGGTCGGTAGCTGCGTGTTTTACGGATTCCAAAGTGGCATGAGTGAGTGTCTTTGGCGCACATTCATCAACGTGCGCGTGGCGAACCTCATGAGCAAGTGGTTTGGAGACGCGCAGAAACTGGGTGCGTGTGTGTGGAGACAGGTGTGGGGATGGTCGGTATCTGCGTGTTTTACAAGTTCCAAAATGGCATGTGAGTGTGAGTAGGTTCGGTTGATGCCGGGCTCATCGACGTGGGCGTGGCAAACCTCATGAGCAAGTGGTTTGGAGACGCGCTGTGTGGGGAGAGTGGTTCTGTGAGAGGGATGTTGCGTGTGCTGTTGCATCGCAGACACGCTCACTATGGCACCTGCACTTGCAGTGGCGGTAGGATATCTCGAGGGAAGGTGCATGGGTTGGGGAGAGAGGGACCTGTTGTACCTTTTGTTTTTCTGTGAAGGCTATCACAGATAGTGTTCATCGGATACCCTCTCATGTTTACCACCAGTATAAGCAAGTTCATGTGTGGCTTTTTTTTGTCGTTTGTGCGTTTTTTTTGGTGTTGTGCATCTGTTGTTGACAACTTAGTGCATAAAGTCCCTGAGGTTGGTTGTTGTCGAGTTTTTTTTTTTCCCTCTCTCTCTCTCCCTCTCCCTCTCTCTCTTCTCAGTTCCCGGGGCGAGTGTGAGGCACGGCGGATGGCACCCCAATCCCAGAGCCGCCCTTCCGCGTGTCCCACGCGGATGAACAACTCCGCTGGCTCGGTGCTGGACGTGCGGGCGGTGGTGGCCGCTGGCTGCCTGCCGGCGGCGACCTAGCCCAGGTGGAACGACCTGGGGCGACACGGTGGCTAGCCCAGACCCCAGCGCGCGCGCCAGCCCGTGGCCAGCTGGCAACGGACCGGCTGCGGGTGGGCCAGAGTCCGAGCCTGGCAACGGACCGGCTGCGGGTGGGCCAGAGTCCGAGCCTGGCAACGGACCGGCTGCGGGTGGGCCAGAGTCCGTTTTTTGCCAACGAAGCAGGCAGGAACGCCTGCAGCTGCCACTAGGGAGTCGAACCACAGACCTGTGGACTAGAAACCCGGAGTTGTCGAGTTTTTCTATGAAAAAGTCGTCGCTGAAGTGATTGTTGTGGGAAAAGGTCATGTTTCAGAAGGTTCTTCTTCAATACTCTGTCTTTGAAAAGGTTGTGTCTGAAAAGGTTGTGTTCAACAACCACCTCTTCAGGTCAACCTTACATGGTCTGGCATGGTATGCCAGCCATACTATGGCTGGCATAAAAGGCATTGCATGTGTGGCAATGTGTTTTGGGTTGCCCCTCAGCATGCAATGCAGCGCCATGTCGTAATCCCATGCCATGCAACTTGCATGGCATAAGATTGTGTCACATAGTGCTGCATGGTACGTCGTTGCACAGCCTGGCATGGCACTGGCTGTTTTTGCACGGCATGGCATAATACATCATGACAACAGGGCACATGGGAACGTAACACGTCCTAAGTCATCATGGCCAGGACATGGTTTGACATGATATGGCGTGGCTTAGCTTGGTGTCAGGTGATGACAATGACGATGTGGTGTGGCATGGCATAACGCGGCATGGCATGACATAACGCGGCATGGCATGGCATGGCATGGCATGCAGTGACAGCGGTGTTCACATTGGCACACAAGCTCCAACCCGCTATCATCTTCATCGACGAGATCGACAGCTTTTTGGGAAAGCGAAAGCCCAACGAGCACGAGGCCATGACAAGCATGAAGACGGAGTTCATGAGCCTGTGGGACGGATTCTCGACGGATGGTGAGTTGGAGTCCAACACAACTAGCCTTTCGCAACGTCTCTCCACTCACTCCCTCCGCTCGCTCCCATCGCTGCACTATAATGACATGGCAACTCCATCGATGAGCCTGTGGGATGGACTGTCAACGGATGATGAGTCCGGGGAGCATTTCTATTCCTGACTGTGTTTGAACATGTTCCAAACTCTGCCCTTTCCTATTGCTGTCCCTCTCATCCTCCCTCTCCCCTTCCCTCCCACCCTCTCTCCTTCCCTCCCTCCATCCCTCTCTCCTTCCCTCCCTCCCCTCCCGTGACTCCCTCTGTCCATCTGTCCGTCACCCGTCCCTCCGTTTGTCTGTCTTTCAGCCCATCTGCCTGTTTGCCCACGTGCCAATGCGTTTGTGAGTCCTTCCGATAATGCGAGCGTCTGCAAATCCATGCGCACATTCGTTTGTGCAACCATACATCCTCACTTCTGAGAGTTGGTCCGTCCATCAATGCTTCTGGTTTGTCACTCCTTCATCAGTCTGTCCATTTGTGTGTCCATCTGTCTGTCCATCTGTCTGTCCATCTGTCTGTCCATCTGTCTGTCCATCTGTCTGTCCATCTGTCTGTCCATCTGTCTGTCCA
>SZWC01007510.1:4741-23531 GCA_023375785.1 Penium margaritaceum
AGAGAGAGAGAGAGAGAGAGAGAGAGAGAGAGAGGGAGAGAGAGAGAGAGAGAGAGAGAGAGAGAGAGAGAGAGAGAGAGAGAGAGAGAGAGAGAGAGATGGGAAAAAAGAATGAAAAAAAATAGAGAAAAGGATAGAGCCAAAGGGAGTAGAAATGGACCGTGAGAGTGAAGAGGAGAAAGAGAGAACAAAGGCTTTACACGTACATCGTAAACTGGATAAAGGAATGATAGATATGGTATACATTGTGTAGTACATGATACACATGAGACATGCACACAACACATATAATGTGTACACAGGGGCACAAACAACACCTCTCATATACAAGGACCACTTGTAAGGGGGCAAACCAGAATATCAAGCAAAAGCGAGACCAAGAATCAATGAACGATAGCTAATGTTAAACAACCGATAACCGAGAATCAATAAATAACAACCGATAGCCAATGACCAATGATTGGAATTCAATAACTGAGGACCGAAGACCAACAATCAACGAGCAATGACTCAAGAATAATGACCAGTGGATTTTCCATCGCGGTACTCCTTTCACCTAGAATCCGGCCATGGATGTTTTCGAGGCTAGAGTCGAACCAGACTCTAGCCTATTATATTTTTCCGGGCTTTGGCTCCTTGAAACTTGAGCCTCGAGTACCCGAAGTACCCGATAATTATTTAACTACCATTTTTAATGATAAAAATGGTCCGTATACTACATTCCTCCCCCTTTGCTTTGAATCGTCCCAGTTTGTCTGTGCTAACGGAGGTTTGATCATCGCGTACTTCATGATGCAAACCATGCAACAAGAAGCACAAACAAGATCACACGTGTGAACTCTTGTCATCTGTAACACAGTTGTAACATGTTCACACACAATCAGCCACACATACGTGGTTTCTGTGATTATGGTCATTTGAGTACAACATCCGGTGTTGATCGCATGATCCCTTTTACCAAGATGAGGCACATACAATCCTTGTACGTTCTTCACAAGTGTTGACGGGTCTTCACCGAAAACTCCTCACACATGTGTACCGGTGGCATGGTCGATGCCTTCTGGGACGTACATTGTCAACAATGTCATGCCAGTTTGATAGAGAGTACATAGGATGAATTTTCCCACATTCCATGTGGTACGTGTTTAGTAAGCTATTGTGGTGACACCTCCTCCCCCTTTGCCAGGAGCGTCTCTGTGACCAATCAATCGGGCATCCCCGCAAAAATTGTCCAGGTCCACACAACACTTCCCATGTCGTCCGGCCATGATCTCTTCCAAGTGGTCGTTGCCGAGACGGTACCTCCCCGTAACATTATCAATACGTGCAATCCAAGATACGGACATAAATCCTCTCGGTTTGTAACCATGTGTTCATGACCACGCATAGGTCTACTCGACCTCTTTCAGCACCTGTGGGTTGGTTGGCTGAACTCAACCAAGCTCAACTAAGCCCATGCAACTTGCATGCTAGCTTTATCTTAGGGTTGGGAGGCACCAAGGTCCTAAGACAAGGTTGCTGAGTACACTTGTTTTTCCTTTCAAAAATTACACTTATCTTTGAAGGAGGCGGCATTGGTCGTCTGGCATGCGTACTTACCGTTTAAGTGCATCATTGGACACAACAATGCTCCAACTTATATGATCTTGGTCTCAACCATCATCCCCTCATTTTTGTCTGAAATGGGTACCGTAGGTTGATGCTCACATCCTTGTCAAAAGCATAATGATTTTTAACTAGGTTCACTGAGATAACAAATCTCAACGACCATGGATTCTATTCACGAATGAAGTGTTTACGTATAGTATTTACCAAATGGGTGTACCATGATCACAATCATTATGGCACAAGTTGGAAGAACACCTTTCGGATGTCAATTCCGTGTGATTGTGATCGAACACTCCTGAATCATATCCATTGAGTCTGGAACAACCAGTTCCAAAGTCCTTCTGTGCTTATGTCATCACGTCCCAAGGTTCCATTCGTGAACCGGTCACGGATTGTGTTTGTCAAGTCACAACAAGATATGTTGCTTCAACGTCTTCTGCTATGTACATTCGGTACTTTCACTCAACAGAGTATTTTCCATATGCCTCACCCAAGGCACTTGTAGAGGGTATCACCCTCATCGAAGACATCCGACAAAAAACCACTGTTGTGGATACTACCGCAATGACATCCAAAACATATTGTAATTGTATTCGGCAATGTACTTCAATTGAACTCTCTAGGATCGAGAGCCCAGGGAGTTCATTTGCTTTACCATGACCTTTTGGGTCATCAAAGCGTAGTTCGACTACACCGTAATCATCGTGATATCTCTCTGAGATTGGTTTTGTTCCAACAGATTGGATAGCGGTACTACACCATGCCTTGGTATGACCAAAATCCATCCGCATGATGTTTGAAGAGCGTGACGTACACAACTAGTATAACGTGTCATGATGCCCTCAACTTTGAGATGTTTCTCAAAACATCAAAAGATTCTGATGAGAAATATTGTTTCTCAAGGCTCATCTTGAAGAGTCCTTTCACATCAAAAGTTTTGACACACTTCTCATTATTTTGCCTCAGTGTTGACTATGACTCGTGTGGTCGGTCGGACCACCAAGATGTAGGTGCTAACACACTGTTAGCATAAAGCTCTCGGCTTATAGATCGTCTCCACGGTTATAAGTTTTGAACGCAAAACCTAGACCTTGACGTAATCCCAACTATGTCGTAGTTGGTTTGTAAAAATCTATGAGATCGTCATAGTTCTCTGGAGCACCATTAGTAGAAAATGAGTTTCGCTCATTTTATTTGAAATGAATTTTCACCAAATTGTGGATGAATTTATGTCATCGACAACGGTTCACATAATTTTTTTTCTATCTATGTCCATGACATGTTCACTCTCCGAGTGATGATAGACTGAAGGTGTCGCCTCCAAATCTGTTCACTTTCGACATTCGACCGATCGTGTCATACGCCTGAGTGGACTTTTATGATCTTCGACCACTACACTGCGGCGTCTCAAATTTTTGAGGACCCATAGAAGAGTATTTGTGTCTCAAATATTTAGGTACATTTACAACCCCGGCGACATTGATCTTTGTCCTTTGAACAGGGTTGTTGGTACACTCATGTACCTTTTTATCGCCGGTACCGTTCAAATACCACGGTTTGTATCCATCACTCACCGAGTGAGAGGGAGTCAATGGTTTTGCCATTGAAGATCTATTCAAGCGTATCATCCTTGACAGATTCAATCACAGACCGATGTTTGTATCGGTCATGACTAGTGATGCACAGAACCTCTGAAAGGAACTTATGCATCTAGTACACACTGTGTACAGGCAGCGCGTGGCAATCCTACAAGATTGAAGTCGGCATGCAAACAAACCAAGTTCGTTTCACATCTCATGACATAGTCATGACACAAAATTAGTCATGAAATGATCACATTCGCCTTTGAAAATTATAGCACAATGGGACGTGTGACTGTCGTGGCACACGTCATGCGTCCACCGAACTACTTGTTTGGTGAAATGGTGTCGCCATTTTTTATCCAAGACATTAACTGTGTCGCCAACTTGTTCAATTGTCACAAAACCGTTGTGATCATTCGTCTGTCCCACTTATCCATAATTTGATGTCATGTCAACGCACTAACAGTTAGTGGATAAGGTTTTGTGCATGTCTTGCACATTTTCAATGCTTGCCATGTACCCAATATCATATGGCTGAAATACCGTGGTATAAATCGCATACGTTGACCCACTGAAAAGAGGGTTGTCTCTAGCACTTGGTCATGTGCTGTGACCTCCTTTGGTCATGCAAGCCGTGCATGTTTTGGAACTCAGCTCAACCGACTGGGCTTTTGTACCACGTTCCATCAATGGATATGGAGGAGTTTGTCCACCTTTGGCATGGTTCGAATTAGAGGAAATCGTCCTCGTCACATGTGATTTATTCGTTAAAGTTTGGTTCGTACTTCTTTTATAAGTACTTTTCCGTACTACTATCAACATGACAAAGTTTTAACTTCCAATGATCGCCACTGTCGGTGACAACCGAGACCACTGTGATTTTGTTACACCGTTCGGGCAAGCACCTAATCATCACAATCATTCGTGATTGTTACTGGACATGCCTGTCGATTCTCTATTTGAAGAATTCGGCAGAATTTGAAGAATGGACATGCCTGTCCATCCTCAACGTCATCCAGATGCCTTGTAAATGTCGGACGAAGTACTTTGGCGCTTCAAATAATGCGCTTGACGCACTTGCTCGTGGAACCACTTTGCACATAGATCGTATGCTTTGGTTTTGTGGTCTATCGCAAGCTAGCACGACGAGGCAACAGTTGCCTAGTTTTTGCTAGTTGATACAACAGGTTGCGGTCAGTACCCATGTTATCGGTGCAAACGGCATCTTATCACATGTGTTGTACCATCAACGCTAGCATCGCTAGTCCAATCACAACTCATGGCCATAGCGCGTTCGACACTCGCATTAGTGGTGCATTTGGCATCCATGATGAAAGTGCGACTTGCAGCTTTTGCCAATCATGAAATCCGCATTCATTAAAAAGGGTGTATTTGACACTCCTGTCAATAATTTAACCGACGTACTCGTCATCCATGCATTCAACATCATGGTAATCGTGCGTTCGGCACTCGCATGAATGCTACGATTGCGTTTTCCATGTTCGTTATATTCTAGGTACAACTGGCACTTGTAAATCGACCATCATGCGTGGAATCCCACCATCGCGTGCGTGTGTTAAGTGCGAGGACACTCACATAATTGATCTGTCGAAATCCATTCACAAATGGGTTCCCAGCATTCTTGCTGCATCCAACGTAGATACAAAACCAACATTTGTTTTGGTCATACCTCTGTAGACCACGAGCAGTGTGTTTGGCACTAGCATCATTGATGCTTCTGGCATCCGTGATTAAAGTGCGACTGGCACTTTTTCACAAGTGTGTTCGACACCGAGAAAATTTATGCAACCAACACTTGTGCTGTTGCCCGTAGTGCAATTGGCACTTACGTCGACGATGTGGTCAACGTCCGTGTAACCGTACAATCAACACTCATTTTGTGATGTCTGCACATTTCACATTACTGCAACGAGTAGGTGAGTCGTCGTACAATGATTTTGGGTTTTTCTAATGAGAATTCATCTTGATGTGTGTCACCGTTGTGGGTTTGCAACATGGTGTACGTAGCGCGTTTTTTTAGTGCATGTACCATCCACATTAACCCATGTCGTGGCTTTTGACGGTCACCCCTTCCGGGTTTCCACACAAAATACCCCAAAATTTGAGGTTAATCCGGAAACATTTAGGCACTGTCGGTGCCAAATTTCTCACGTTGAAACATTTTCAAGTGAGTTCCGTCCAGGACATGGAAAACTGTCGGTTTTTGTCCTTTTTGTGCTTCCGAACGGAAAAAATAAAATCAGGACCGTTGATTTTTGAAAAAGCTCAACCAGTGCTTTTAGATTTTTGCGTCAAAACCGATGATCACTTTGACCACACACTCGGGTTCAAGCACAAACGTTTTCACCGTTTCAAACGTTTTTTTAAAACGGTTGACATACAATTCCTCAACTTGAGGATTCATGAAGAATGAAGCAAATTTTGGCACGTCAAGTGCCCCCTTTTTTTGTCATGCTTGGAATCTTCCAAGCGTCATCCGGTTAATGTTGGGAAACTATCGGTCTTCCCATTTTCCATGGAAAGAAAATTAATTTCAATAATATTTAAGAAATTCTCACAATATTGTATAGCTCAGACGAAGCTCCTTGCCGCTTCTTACGGCGGTCAAAACCAGGTTCAACTGACAATGTTGTCTTCGTTTCCGTGGGCCAGCCATCAGGCCTGGGACAAAAATAAAAATAACGGCTAAGAATCGTACCGGTTGTGCTTTCCCTGGGAACTGCTACCGCTGCCGACTGCGCTACTATGGCGCACCAAATTTCGCACACTTAGCAATACGTCCACTTACTTCCCTGCGGGGACAATCCCCTTCACCAGCGACCGGAGGAGGGAGGAAGCTTCCCACCCTCCTTCCTTCTTGGACTGTGGGTCCTTGTGAGGGGGGAAGAGGGAGAACGCCCCCTGCCTCCGCCTTTGGGCTGTCGGCCCAAGGACGGAGGAGAGAGAGGATCACGTCCTTTTGAGAGGGGGAGGAGAGAGAGGATCACCCCCTTATGAGAGGGCGGAGGAGAGAGAGGATCACCCCCTTATGAGAGGGGGAGGAGAGGGAGGATCACCTCCTCTTCTCCTTGGGCTATCGGCCCACTTCCAGGAGGGAGGGGGGGAGAACAGCTCCCCTCTCCTCCCCCATTGGCCGTCAGCCACGTGAGGAGGGAGCGAAGGGGGAGACGACCCCTCTTCTCCCCCAAGGGCCGTCGGCCCATGTCAGGTTGAGTGGGGGGAGGGGGAGACGCCCCTCTACTCCCTCTTGGGCCGTCGGCTTGCATGAGGGGAGGGAAGGGGAAAACACCCCCTCCCTTCCCCCATGGGCCATCGGCTCACGTCAGATTTGGGGGGGGGGGAGGGGAGGGGGAGCCGGCCCCTTTCCTCCCGCTTGGCACAGTTGGTGCCATGGAAGAGGAGAGGGGGGGGGGCTCTCCCCTCATCCACCCCCCTTGGCGCCGCCGGCGCCATGGAAGAGGGGGGAGAGGAAGGGACTCTTGTCCCTCTCCTCCCCTTCAGCATCGTCGGTGCCATGGAGGGGGTGGGGAGAGGGAATCCATCCCTCTCCTCCCCTTTGGCGCCATGGGCACTGTGAGAGGGTGAAAGGGTGGGAGGGGCAGGTCTCCCATCCCTCTCCTCCTTGGACAGTCGGCGCGTGTGAGAGAGGGGGGAGAGGGAGAGCGCCCCCTCTCCTCCCCTTTGGACAGTCGGCCCACATCAAAAGGAGGGGGAGAGCGAGAACGTCCCGTCTCCTCCCCCTAGGGCCGTCAGCCCGTGTGAGAGAGGGGAGGCGGAGGGAGAACGCCCACTTGGGCCGTCGGCCCCTGGCGAGGGGGAGGGGGAGGATCGCTCCCCACTCGTCACGTCGCCGGGGCGTTCGGGCTGGTCCAACGGGCTTGACCTGTCGTGCTCTCGTATGCAAGCTTGCACCCACCGTGGGGTGTTTTGCTGCTCGTCGGCGTCGAGCTCTCGGCTCTTGGCGTTTGGCCTCTCGCCCTCTCTGCCAATCGGGTGGTGTTTGGATGAACTCGTCCAAACAGGTCTTTCTCTCGCTGTACACTACGCCGACGGCTAACTCTCTCCGTCGATGTCGAGATCTGATGTCAGAGTATTTCCGACACCCTTTTTTTCTTGCGGAAGCTCTGGCTCTTGGCTCTGATTCCAATGCAACAGCTGTGGGTTGTTTTGTGACTAACTTCTGTATCCCAAAACGTAGGCCCTCAGAAAGTGTAGTCCAAGGAGAGCGCGCGAATGGTCGCCTCATCCATTTTGGCTGAGACAAACCGTGCCAAAAATGGACGTAGTCGTCATAGGGCATTTTTGCGAACATGCATCCTAAACCTTATCGTTCCATGTGGCACTGCCACATAGAAACAGGACCCTAGCAGCTAACTAGAAGGGAGGAAGAGTGACGCGATGGATTTTCCATCGCGACACTACTTTCACCTAGAATCTGGCCACGGATGTTTTACAGGCTAGAGTTGAACCAAACTCTAGCCTAGTGCATTTTTCCGATCTTTGGCTCCTCGAAACTTGAGCCTCGAGTACCCAAAGTACCCAATAATTATTTAACAACCATTTTTAACCGTAAACATGGTCCATAGGCTACATCCCGACAAGCCAACAAGGCTTCCGGGACGCATCGACCGCGTCTCGCCGGCACTGTCGTAGGTGCTAGAGAAGTCTTGGAACACTTCCAAGGCCCATCGTGTCCTCACGCTCTCCTCTACCTTATACCACCAACATAGGATATATGGGTAATCCATCGGCGTTGCTCGTGACGGATGGAAGCCACAAAAACCAACACTCTCCCTGGTTGATATGACCCTCAACGCCAAAAAAAGTGAGCCAAGGCACGGAACAACAGTGTATGCAAAACCACGGCCTGTACCAGTCAACCGGGTCTCGACCATCCGAGGAGTCATGCACATCATACACAATTCAGACGACAAGAGGGTCTCCTCATCACACGGGCGGTACTTGTGCCCGGGTCTCGACCGCTACGAGCAATCCAATACGTGTGCATATGCCGGCCATAGTAGCATCATCAACCAACGCACAGGATCATAGGGGGATCTCCACGGAACACGGTTGCAACCCACCACGTCTTTGAGTCTCGACCACTATGAGCAATCCAGCTCGCATGCACATGCCACACGTAGTATGGCCACACACCAAGGCACACGATCACATGGTCTCCTCGTGACACTGGTACAACCCACCAAGTGTCCGTGTCTCGACCAACAGTGTGCTACCATCCACATGCAATCACATAAAATCACATACAATCACATGCAATCACATGTAACTATGCAGGCACATAGCATGAGCCACACGCCGGCTTCTGTAGTATGCTGATGGCAGAGCATGGACCCCTCACCATGCATCTCCCATGACATCGCGTCAGTTCAAGGTCCACACAACACTCCCCCTAGGAAGATGAACCTGGTGCCGATGTCCTCGTTGGAGATGCTAATACTGTAGCTAAAAAAGAACAGATCTCGAGGGATAAAATATGTGGTCTTTCCATCATGCATAGACAACTCCCCCTGTCACGTACTAGTCTACTCTCACCCTCAAAGATGAAGTGGTGTATCCGACTACGGCTCCTCATGTCATCCCTGCATCACATGGAGTATACCAATCCTCGTGTGACTGCCAAGGGTCCCAACTCACAGTCTCTCCTCACTCTGCTCTACCGCAATGCATCTGTGTACTCCAGAGGAAAGGGAATGGGTGAGCAGCATACAACCGTGGATGAAGTGGCGGAGCTGGCCTCCGAGGCGGGATAGAGCACCCTGAAGCACAAGGGTGCAGCGCCAGAATAGGAGGAGGGATGGAACGACGAACAGGACCACCACACAAGGACGAAGACGATGATCGAATAGCAGAAGTGGGTGGATGAAGGTGCATGATGGAAGCATGGGTAGAAAGAGGAGTGATGATGGAGTCATCAGGAACAAGGATAGTGGGAACAGAAGGCATGCTCACCTCTCTTGTGGTTGTGTCTCCATCTGGCATCACACTCGGAGCTAGTATAGGATCCTCTTCTATTATGAGTGTGGGAGGTCCTGATGGTGGAAAGCTCATGTTGGTAGGAGTTCTATCTCCATGCGCTGACAGTCGCTCCTGCGTTGTCATCATCTCCCGCTTAAGCATCTCAACTCGCTCCTGTAAGTTAGGGTAATCTTCCTCGGACATGCGGATGTGGCCCATGTCTACCTCGCATAGGACCAACTCTGCGTCACTGAATACTGCATGTGTAGACCACAAAACTCACGAGTACGACTCCATCTACTTCTCTGCTGTTGAAGAAGATGGAGCTGGTGCTGCCGCATCCTCCTCGGGATCAGCCAAACTTGCAACGTACTGAGCTGTTGGAAAAATGGATGCAACTAAAGGTGTCGCATCTTGACCGCAGCTCGTGTCTATCAGACAAAGAGGGATGATTGCTCGCGTACTGAGAGAGAAGGAGAGGTGGAATTGTGTGAGTCCACAAAGCATGTGGAAATTTTCTCCGTGCAAGTATTGCCGCTCTCATCATCTTTTTTTTAGAAGTTTTTCCAAAAGATGAACACGCGAGGGAAGAACTCAGCTGCTACTGACAAGGTGACTCCATCTGCCTGGTCTGGTCTGCAACACCGTCTCCAATTGCCGACACAGTGGACATAGCCATGCAGGACTATGGCTCGACAACTGATCCAATGCCCGTCAAGGTAACTAGCAAGCGCAGCTGGCACTCACGCACCGTCTCGCCGGGAAGACTAGTTGTTGTCACCCGCTTGATGATGGAGTGAGGACCATCATCTAAATGCGTCATGTGTGCCACTGCTCTACCGTGTAAACTGGACCTCGAAGACTCTAGAAATATGGGCGATTCCTGCTGCTGAAGCTGGTCCTCGGGTAACGCCGATGAGGGGGTCGATCATCTCTGTCTGCTACAACACAAGATTTGGTCATCTCCCTCGATAACGTTGCTCTTAAGAATGCCTCCACCTCTAAAAGACCAGCCGGTCCACTTTACTCATGCACTGCGACCGCTGCTACGCTAGTGTGAGCCTAGTGCACCAATGCCCCCGGACGTGCACAAGAGGCATCCAAGGTCGTACGAGACTCCTGTGCCACCACCTGGCCTCCACGGGTCAGAGTAGCGAGTCGCACCATCCAGGGATGCGGTGCCTTCACCGTTCTTGATACGATCTTGTGTTGTAGAACGTTCGGCTCCTTTCCCGACGTGGAAGTCGACCTCAATAACAAACATGTCTCCTACACTGTAACCGCTGCCGGGCTAGTATAAGTCTTCTACACAAAATCCCCCGGAAGTCTGCAAGAGGCATACCCAACTTTACGGGGCTCCTGTGTCACCACCAGGCCACCACCGATCGGCGTCGCGTGAGGCACCACCCAAGGACACGAGGCTTGCACTGCTCCTGATGCAACCTGCTGTTGCGGAAGGTCCGGATCTAGCCCGGATGTGGAAGTCGAGCTCGATGAGACACAAGTCCACCATCGGACTCCACATCATGTGCTGCCATTGTATCATGTGCATGTGCCTGAGCAGACGTTGGATTACCATGGTACGGCGAAGGTGTAGAATCGGTTGCTGTGGTCATAACAGGCAATGCGTGGTGACCACACTTCCCCTCGACAGGTATAGCAACGGAAGCCGAGGAGGTGGAGGAACTGTCAAGACTAGCGCGAGCAGAACGTGTCGAGCGCTGACATCGACTCTGCGTGCACACACGACTCGAGCGAGTACGTGAAGACAGGTCATCTCGAAGAGGTGTCATGGTAGTAGAAGAGTGGAGGATCGAAAGGATGCTGGTAGTTTTGGACAATTCGGCAGGTGGAGCTCGAGGGGCACCATCGGATGAGAAAGGAGGAGGAGAAGATGATGGAGATGAGATCAAGGAGGCCATCGACAAACTAGTAGCAGAAGCACGCCTAGTGACGGCAAGGTCACAAAGCTACTGCACTATCCGCTTCAGGCAGATCTGATGAAGCGGATCTCCACGAATATGGACGCCACAAGTCCAGCGAGGATATCTGTCATCTCCAGCAGATCTACATGCTACGGAGGACGCATGCTCGCACCATGCCAAAGCCAAGGTGGATGCCAGCCTCAAGGGCGTGTCCAGCATTGATGCCAACTCTGACATCCATCACCATAGTAATAGCAGGCAAACGCACATGACGCATGCTCCCATGACTGTGCACTCATTTTGCGCACTTGAAAATGGGGGGGGTACGAGGAGCATCTTCCCCCGACGGTAACGAACCAAGCCTCAGGAGAGGATGAAACTGGTAGACACCGTCTCTCCGACTGGTCACGGTGTTGGGGTCAGCAAGCGGGACCCGATGGGATGAGTTGCACTGCCACAGCATGCCCGGAGAAGGGAGTCTGACCAGCTGCGACTACTGCTGATGCTGCCACTACTAGAGCGAAAAACTGCTCCAAGAACAGAAGGTGTGGCGGCTGCAGGTACTGATGCTCCTCCAAGTGGTAGACAACCTTGCCCTTGGAGATGGATAGATTCGAATGCATCGTCAATCTGATGGAGTGAAGGGTGGGGTCTAGTCGATGGGCCCTAAAGAGACGCCAGTCCATGAAGCGTCTTGAAACGGAAGTCAGTGCTGACGACACAATCCGCTGTCGACTGGGAGGGCAAGACGACAAGTATTGCTATATCTGCTCCTCATTATGCAGATGTTGTCACTCCACCACCACTGCTACCGCTATGACAGAAGCTGTAATTGCTGCTCTGGCTACTGCTACTGCAAGTGCTGTTGCGACGGCTGCTATCGGGGCTGTTTTTGTGGTTGCTGGTGAGAGGTCGGGCTACTCTATAGCCCTTGACGATAGGTTTTCTAGGTGATAGGTGTTTATGGATTTTTTTCGAATGATTAAGTTTACATTTTTTTCTCTGCCACTGAAAATTTCCTTTTCCTTTTTTTGGATTTTTTTTTTCTTTCCTTGGGTTGTACTGCTCACCCCTGTGTGTGTTCTTCACCCTTTTCTTACCGCCTCTTGGAAAGGGGGCAGGTCATAATTTGGAGGGAACAAAAAAAAGAAAAGGAGGAGTCGGGGCGATTTCATGTCCTTTGCTCCTTGCTTGTTCGCTTGGTTAGCGAGCGAGTGAGCGAGTGAGTGAGTGAGGGATGCAGAGGAGAGACAGGAGGGGGGATAATCCTCCCCTCTGAGGCGGCCGCTCCGTCTGTTGGCCCATGGGGCTGAAGGGGCTGAGGGGCTGAGGGGCTGACGGTGCTTAGGGGCTGACTAGACCCCTCTGAGGGAGCCCTCTGAGGGGCTCGACAGGACCCCTCCGAGGGAGGGGGTCTCTGAGGGGCTTAACAGGACCCAAGAGGGCGCCTGGAGAGGGGGTACGAGATCCCTTAGAAACAGCTACGGTGACTGCAGCTGTTGTTGTTGTTGTTGTTGTTGTTGTTGTTGTTGTTGTTGTTGTTGTTGTTGTTGTTGTTGTTGTTGTTATTGCTGCTGCTATTACTTCCGTCGTCGTAGCTGCTACTACTTTGCGTAGCTGCTTCTGCCGCCATTATTGTTGCTGCTACTGTTGCACGCTGCTAATGTCGCTGCCTCCGTTGCTACAGTCGCTGCTGCTGTCCTTGGTGCTGCTACTGTCATTGTTATTACACACTATAATCACTGTTGCATGCCACTACTGCTATTGCTCAGAGTAGCAACTGTCGCTACTACTGCTGCTACGTCTGATGCTGGTGTTGCTGCTACTTCTGCTATTGCTGCTGCTACTACTTCAGCCGCAGCCGCTGCCACTACCACTGTAGCCATTGCTGCTGTAGTGACCGCTGCTGCCACTACCGATGACACTGTTGTGCACTGCTCACCGCCCCTGTGGTTTTTACGTGCAGTCACTTGGTGTCCCCTCATGCTATTATTGGTGTGGTGTCACGTGGCACGTTCTCTCTGCATTCCACCCACTACTGATGCTTCTACTGCTTATGCTACTCATCCGCCCTCTTGTTCTCTACTACCATGTTAAAATTAATTAGGTCATGAAGGCCCATGCAAACACGAACATGAGCTCTGAGTGTGAGTGCACTGCAAAATGACAAGAATTTGGTGAAGTATGGAATGCAGAATATGAAAGAACAGGGAGAGTTTACAAATGAGCCCCTAGCGGGCTTATGTAGGGGCACCGACAGCTAGCCGCATCGGGCCCTGTCACTCCTGCTGAGCCCAAACGAGGTAGCAGGGAGAGCAAACTTCATAGACCACATGAATAACAAAGGTGGTCTCCTCGAGGCTCCGGAATAGCTCTCCTTATGCCCGGATCTCGACCATCGAGAAAATACGAGCAGTGTTGGAAACACTCCAAATCAGTGTCCAGACATCGCAAACGGCTCTCCAAACATCGGAAGCACTATAACAGCCATCGGGTCTCCTCGTCGCACCAGTACAATCCACCGGGTATGCGGGTCTCAACCCACCGAGAAAAGTCTCCTAGCTCTCGACAAGCCAACCAGGCTGCCGGAACGCATGGACCCTGTCTCGCCGGTGCTGTCGTAGGTGTTGAAGGAGTCTTGAGACTCTCCGGAGGCCAGTCGTGTCGTCATGCTCTCCTCTACCCTATACCACCAATATAGGGTGTATGGGAAATCCATCGGGGTCGCTCGTGACAAGTGGAAGCCACACAAAAACAAGACTTCTGGTACGCTCTATCGTGTTGCTTTTGCCATGTGGATAGCATAAGGATTATGTCAATGGGTGAGCTAGCAGCTTCCTAAAAACTTTTGATATGGAACATAGGTGCAGAAAGCTCAGTTTGGTGGCATGCCCACACTTTTGCTGAAATTGTTGCAGGACATGCTGACCCATGCTACATAGCATGTGAGCTCTGATGGTGAGCGAGGGAATGGCAACGCCAAAACTTGGCTTAGTCTGGAATACATAGATTAATGAACAAGGAGAGAGTAAATTGAGCCCCCTAGATAGCTAATTTATCGGAAACTGGTGGCAAGCCCACCAGGCTGCGTCATCCCCGCCGTGCCAAATGGTACGAACGGGGAATGCACATGTGACAGAACATGAAACCACACAAAGGAGGTCTCCCGAGGCACCGGAACAGTCAACCGTATGCCCGGGTCTCGACAGATGGGAAAATATGCAATGTACCCCAAACACTTCCAGACTCTACGGTGACACACTAGCATCACTGGCTAGCCAGACTAGGCAAGTTTAGGCCTCCCGAGACGTCAGGACATGTCACTGGACTTCCGGGTGTTAACCACATGCAAGCTATACACGTCTGACAAAGATCAATCAGTTCTGGGCCTCCCGAAGTATCGTTAGAAATCACCGTGTACCCGGCATTCAACCATAGAAAGAGTGCACAACCTGTCAGAGACTATACAGTGAGTTTCCATGAGGTCTCCAAGAGCATTGGCCCAAACCACCAAGTTCCCAGGTCTCGACCACCAAAAAAACTCTATCAAACATGTTTCGATGATTTAAGGGTTAGAATGCACCACATGTGGCACAAAAGGAGTAATGTAGCTGCTAAAGAACCATAAGCACAAAGTAGGAAACTCTTGTTACACAAGACTAGTGGTGTTAAATTGAGATCAAGACCGGTCTCAACCTCGCATGTCTCGATTTTTTCCTCGTCTCGTTGTCTTGTACCGCACGACACGAGACAATCTCGATCTGTCTCGCACGAGAAGAGACGAGACCGAGACATGTCATGTGTCGTGCAAGATCGGCACGAGAATCTTGTACTGCAGTATG
This sequence comes from Penium margaritaceum, assembly GCA_023375785.1. Taxonomy (NCBI): domain Eukaryota; kingdom Viridiplantae; phylum Streptophyta; class Zygnematophyceae; order Desmidiales; family Peniaceae; genus Penium; species Penium margaritaceum. The sequence continues at coordinate 19,700 of SZWC01007510.1, forward strand.
GTTCTTGCCTTTTATTTTAAGTGACCCCTGCCACGTGTGCCAAGCCTGTAACACCCAATCGCTCAGTGAATCTGTCACCACAGAAAGCGGGCAGATCCAGTGTGCAACACATTGTCTAGAAACGGTCGCGGAGGGTCAACAGGAACTTCCAAAATTAAATTGATGTAAATACCTTTTCAAAAACAAACTATCAATTGTCACAATCGCTCGACGTTCAGTGCATAAACAGCTTGGGCTACTTCAGATACAATGGTCGATTCACTCCCGGTATGAATTTTTTTTTCACTTTACGTAACCTGGTTGCGTGTGCCGAACGCCGGCAAGTGCAACCAGCCAGCTAGTTGTGGAGATGTTTTGTGCCTAGTGGACCAGACCTGCAGTTGTCAGGCGAGGTGGCTGAGTGACGTAGGGTTTGACAATTGGACTGGGGCATTTGCTTTGGAAACGATGTTGACTCTAGTTGTTTTAAAAAATGTTGCTCGCAGTCAGAATGAACTCGCTGTGAAGTGGGTGAGCTCCGGCAGCTCGATTAATCATTTCGTTCGCCCCTCACAATGGTGCAACATGCGAGATTATCTTGGATGTGAGCGAGACAGAGACGAGATCAAGACGAGCAAAATACAAATCGGTACGCTATCGAGATTTTCTTGTCTTCTATGCCCAGGACAAGACATCTCGTACCAAAATGCAATAAAATGAGTTTGAAATCGAGGTGTCTCATCTTGATCTCTATTTAACAGCCCTACACAAGACTGTATGGAAATAAAACGGCTCAAAGTCCATACATCAACACTCCCCCTGGGCTGCAAGAGCTGTCAACAAGGTGCCAGCTGGGAAGATACATACCATCCCTTGCAGTGAAAGAGTCTTGAGAACATGAATACGAAAACCACTGTGCTAGGATAGATCTGCTCCCCCTGGATGCAGAAGGCTATGAACATGTCGCCTGTAGATAACACTGCATTCCCCCCTGGCTCAAACAATTCTGGGAAGAATAATCCAACAAAGACTACACCTGCCTGTAACTGGAGAAGTGAATAGGTCATTAAAGAGATGAGGATGAGGCTACGATGGCTACCATGTGCACAAATTTCTCATGCACTATATAACACCTGTCACTCACCACATGGAAGCTACCAGAGATCCCAACTGGCATGATCCTGGGTATCACTCTCATTAGACTCTGAGGGTGCAGGAGTGGAGAAGACACTGCTAAATGCTCCATGGCTGAGAGAGGAGCGAGAGGCTGATCCCCCCACTGGGAGGTGCGAGAGGTCCCAACTTGCAGACTCCAAAGCAGGACAAGTGGAGAGAATGATGCTGGAAGATCCTGGAGTGGAGGGTGGAGATGGAGTTGGATCTATGTTTGTACAAATCACTCTTGTAGTCGGTATAGCAACTGCACACTTCAATGTGTGTAGGTGCTCCAGTGCTACAACCAACTCACCCTGGAGAAGAGAGGCGTTCTCACGCATCTTGGCATGATCCTCATGAGTCACTAAGCAAAGCTTGAGCTCAACATACTCGAGCACCACTAACACCTCACTGTAGGTGGTAGACAAGGATTCTACCACTCGGCGTAATACTTCCATCTCCATCTCTGCTGTCTGAAACTGTATAACTACAGGTGTCACGTCTCTTACAGAGGCATCTCTCCACAGGTTCTGGGACTGAGATAGATGGTCAACTAGGGAACCTGGAGAGGTGTCATGCTCTGAGAGAGGAGATGTGCATGGCTCAAGGGAAGAGAGAGATGGTATACATGCAAGGGAAAAGGATGTGGATGAGCTAAAGGACGTCTCCAAGTTGTCCGGGGTGTCATCACCACCCACTGCCTCAGGATCCTCATCCCTTGAGGTAGTATGAGGATACAATGGAGCCATCTGAGCTGTGTCCTTGACAACCCTTAGTGAGCATCTCGGCCAATGTACTCTATGGTGCACACAACCACTCCTCTGCATCCCTCAGCTCACACTCTCTAGCCCTATGCATATAGTCGCTCCTCCCCATGTCCCCATTGAAGAGGTACTCGAATACCACCTATGTTGTGGAGGTGTTGTCGAGGAATGCTTCGCGGACCGTAGTGACGCAGGTCTCCTGGTCACTGATGAGAGCGGTTCTTGTCCTCCTTAGCACAGCATCTGATACAAGGATGACCGGGTGCTGTCACCTCGGCCAAGAGAACAGACTCTACTGTCATTATGACAGGCAAGACTCCAAGCCCTCCCTATGATCTCGGTCACCAGAGCAGTGCCTCTAGCAGCTGCTAGATGATCACTTACAGATGAAGTATCAGCAGAAGTAGCTGATGTTGTTGATGTAGCTGGTATTGCCGATGAGGTTGATGATGACAATATAGCTGATGCTCCCGATGCAACTGATGTTGCCGATGCAGCTGATGCTACCAATACAACTGATGCTAATAATGGAGATGATATTGCCGATGCAAGTGATGATACAAATGATGTCGATGGAGTCAACACAGATGATACACCCAGAAAAAGTGGTATAGCTGATGTAGTTGGTGCTGGTGATGCAAGAGATGCACCTGATACTACCAGTGCTCTAGATGAAAAGGATGGAATAGACACGGATGATGCTGTAGATGGTGATGTTGCATAAGATATAGGTAGTGTAGCTGATGGAGAAGGTGGAGCGCATAATGATCCTCTGGGTACCGACACTTTCCATGCACAGGGTCCTGATGAAGACGTCGACCCAGTGAAAAGCTGGCATACCTAATAGAGACAATGTGGTCAATGCAGCTAATGTAACTGGCAGGACTGATGTGGAGGATGAAAGCACTACAGAGGCACTAGATACGGCTGGTGCTGATGACACTAAGGATGTACTGGATGTGGTTGTCACAGACACTGCCGTAGTACCTGATGATGACAAAGGTGTCAAAACAGCTTGTGAAGTTCATGTAGCGGATGAAGCTAATACTGAAGGTGATGTTGATGATCAAAGTGAAGTAACAGATGGAGTACCTAATGTTATTGGTGATGCTATCACAAATGATGGAGCGGGTCTGTAAACAAAGCAAGTGCTATAAAAAGTCTGATGAAGCTAAAGCTATGGATACAGATAATGACATTGATGCTACCATTACTGTCAATGTGGCAGATGAAGCAGCTGGTGCTATGGTGTAGCTATCCTAGCCGATGCAGCTGTAGTTGTATTGAAGCAGGTACTGTAGAAGAGGGTGACGCCGCTGAAGCTGTGGATGTAGCAGATGACATGGATGCTTTCGCTACAATTGATGTGCATGAGTCACTGGCAAGATGATGTCACGTGAGGGTGATGGCATGCGGAAGGATGCTGATCTTGCTTTGTTTGATTCCTCTCTCTCTCTCTCTCTCTCTCTCTCTCTCTCTATCTATCTATCTCTCTCTCTGTCTCCATGTGCATCCCGTGTTTTCTTCTGGAGACTCTGTGGCTTCTCTTCTATGGGCCGGGGGGGTTACAGTATTGTCGTTCAAGTTTTTTCTTACCACTACGCTCATTACTGTCAATTGGTCTCCAGACACACACACATCTCTACAGGATAATGAATCAACATGGCTGTTGTGCAAACCAAATGGTCCTTTGAGGAAATGGAATGCTTGAGTTCTACAAAGTTCTTGCCGCCTCCACTGTTGTTCCCTTTTGCCACTTGGATAGCATAGGGCTTGTGCCAATGGGCTAGCCAACAGCTCTCTGAAAACGTCATAATAATAGAAAGCTCACTTTGGTGGCATGTCCACATACACTTAAGAATGATGTGGATTTTCTTGCATGCATGGCTGGTCTTGTATTTAATTTAGGTTAGTTTATGGGTGTTGATCATGTT
>SZWC01007510.1:54858-75610 GCA_023375785.1 Penium margaritaceum
GGGGGGGGGGGGGGGGGGGGGGGGGGGGGGGCGGGCCGCCAAGCACGCGCCCTCCCTTTCTACACACCGTGTGATTGTTGTGCCCATTAAAGAAACGGCATCACACGCCAGAAAGCTGAAAGAGAGACCAGATTTTCCTAATCTTTTTCGGTCTCACAAAATGGGAGAAAAACAACTTGAAAATATCGTCGGTCCAATGCCGTTAGATCAGTCGATCGAACGTGCGCCAGAGGCCAACCATTATAAAGAGATAATGTCGTTTCTAGTTTTTCCAATTTGCCTTACTTTAAGTTTGACTTTACATACACGGATATAGTGCTTTGTACAATGTTCGACATGTTTAACGATTCCTCCAAGAATATCGATGTGAAATGTGACAACCATCCCATTGGCAGATCTAACGTCTCATGAATTCATTTGTCTCATACTTCAGAATGTTTCTATTCAATGCAAGGAGTTCATATGAACTATGCAAAATCAAAGTAAGACAGTGCGGCCCTAAACGGGCCCCGAGTTCATTCAAAATAAGACAACTGTACAACACATCTTGTCATATGTACTGCAAGACAAATAGGTACATACTGTTACATTGAGCGAAAACAGTGTTGATTTACTTCTTCAGTTTGAAGCAGACAACGCTCCAATCAGAGACCCTGATAAGGTTTTATGGATTTTTAAGTGAATCTACCGAGTGCGACTCGATTGAGAATCTTGACAGATAAATTCCATATTTTCTCTGGAGAGCACCCTTAAAGAGTGTGGAAGGTGCTTTGTTGACAAGCATGCACATGATGAGAGCGCATGCTTATGACAGCACAGGCCTGCATAGTGCTACACAGGCACTCAGGTCGAGAGGGGCTTCTAATGACTGGAAGTGCAACATGCATCCTGAATAAGAGACCTGCACAGCATCACCTCAACCGTGCATGAAGCCCAGACCCTTGGATCTTCATGGTTCAATATGGTGCAAGCTTCATGTGGATCTCGATTGACAAGCCTGATGTTGCAGCATGGTAACATCAACGATCATGAGAGGAAGGCCTGATGAGCAAGCAACCTTATGGTGAAGTATCACTTGAAGACCTGATGCAGCTTCCTCAAGGAGGAAGCTTCACCATTGAGTAGCACAGGTGCTAGTAAGAGTCCAGAACTGAAGGAACCTTCCACTAGATGGAAGCTTCTCCAGAGTAAGGCAAAGGTGGCAACAGAACTGAACAACCTAAAGGAAGCTTCTCGTTCAGGTGGTCAACTTGCCAGAACCTCAAGTATAAACGGTGAAGGTCCTGCCACTTCTCAGTATCCCAACACCGCTAGTATCATCTCCAATATCACTATCTCTAGTACAATCCCTAATATGTCTATCTCCAGACCATGTGCAAGGCTCCATTCTTGCACCGGAGCACCTTCAACCAAGATGCTGCTGGAGTTCCTCCCAAGACCCCTGTAAGCCTGGCACTTGCGTGCTAGCCTGGGTGGAGGACGATGTTGGTGATCCCTCCAGGATCCCTGTAAGCTTGGCAAGCTCTTCCAGCCTGGGAGGAGGTCAATCCCTCCAAGACCCCTGTAAGCCTGGCAAAACCTGCCAGCCTGAGAGGAGGACGCCCTGACATCTTGAAATCCTTTCACTGTTGCAACGGTGGCTGTGCCAAGACCCTTGATTTGACGGCCTTGACAGTCTAGCAAGGCGTTGCGCCCTAGTTTAGGGCCAGGAGTTTCGTCAGAGCGTAGTGCTGAGCTATTTGTACAGCTGTTGTTCCTTGTAAAATACTTGTATTTTTAACATGATTCAACTCCACACGTCTTGCTTTCGCTGATTTCTCAAACAAGTGTACAAGGCATGCTTGTTGGGCACAAAATATCCTACGGCAGCAGGGGATCCCCTTGCTGCATCAGAGCACTCAGTGGCTTTGTCGTTGCAAGCTCACAAAAATCAATATGGTATCAGAGCAAGCTTTATATCCAGCTATTACATCAGTAACAACTGCAGCAACAGTGTGGATTTATGAAGCATTCCTTCACCATCCTTGTACAAGCTTGAGGAAGAGCAACGTTTAATTTCTCCTAAGTGTGCAACGAGACCGACCTTCGTGCCGTTTGGCTTGCACAATAATACAAAGAGCATAACATGCCCTTCATGGTATCAAAGCAGCAGAATCATGGTACCTGCAAGAGCTACAGCAGCAGCTCGAGTATGAAAGGAAGACAATGTTCGTCTTCCCTCATGAGGTGTAGTAAGAACATCAGACGTGGCGCTCCACATGCACCAGCCAAGGACAAAAAGAGCATGATGGAGAAAGAGAACGACAGTACACACACTGCATGACCTCATCATCCATCCGTGCATTCACATCTGCCTATGAGCTTGAGAGACAGCTTCCATGTGACAGGGCCAACGTAAGGAGCTAAAGAGCCAAGGCTCTAGGCTGAAGAAGCAGCACACACACTTACACAAACAATAGTATGTTAAGCTGCTGAACATGCAACAGTGGTAGCAGACTATGTCGGTGGTGGAGACGTTCTCCATCAGTCCCTTACAAGCGCTCAACCAGAGACAAAGGGACACCATGTTGCAGACCATGCACAACGTCGAGCTATAGAGGCGCAAAGCTTGGCTAGAGAGGCACAACATATGGCATAGCAAGAAGCCACAGCACGTCAAGCTGTGGAGCAAGAGAGGGAGGCGCTAAGGCCTAAGATTGCCGCTCAAGAGCTCCTTCATCAACAGGAGAATTATGTCCATGCAGCTCAAGCATCGCAGACGCAGCAGCTACAACACGCACATGTGGCTCAAGCAGTCCAAACTGCACAACTTTAGTAATAGCTGGCATGGACTCATCAACAACAGCTTCAACGGCTTCAACAGGAACAGATTCAGCATGAGCAGCAACAACAGCAACATATGCAGTGGCAAGAAGGTTCAAAAGCATCGTCTTCACAACTACCTCAAGCTAGCCCTCGTCTAGTTGTGCAACCAGCCATGTCGTCGCGGGTGCAGCCGGCAGTACCACCACAAGGAGGTATGCCACAACCGTTTATGGCTCAACAGCCACAACCTGCTCCGATGGAGCCACCCATGGCACACTACCAGTAAATGCACCAAGCACCAGTGCTGTAACCCTTTACGTCACAACCAGCACCAATCCATGTAGTGACAGCACTACCACCACATGTGGCGGAACCTGTGACACAAAGCTTTGTGCCAGTCCCACACGCGATCACACAAAGCAGTGCATAATAAGGCCTTGAGGGCAATGTGGTCCAAGCATTAGGGTCAGCACAAGGCAATGGGAGGAAGTGTATCTGAGCATAGAAACATATGGTGTTGGCAACAGATTGTCTTAGAAGAGCTCTGATGCCCGCCAGAGCAACACATGTATGTGGAAGGTACCACACACACAGACATTGTACGTCCAGCTCGTGAAGCTCTCAGAATGAGCCACAAGTAGGAACAGTTCAAAGAAAAGAGCTTCATAGCTCAGATCATAGTGGCAAGCAATCAGTGCGACCAGTAACATGGTGGCAGCAACAATTCCACTCACCACCATCTACATGCAGATCAGAAGTGCCACGACGACCACAAAAAGGTTGTGTGCCTCAACAGCAGCTCAGTTTCAGCCTTCTGTATCGACATTGCCCTTCTTCATTTACGCATTGGACAGCAAAGGAAGCGGAAGAAGAAGAGGAAGAAGGAGGGGAAGTCTACGAAAAAATTATTGAGGACTCAAGAAAAATAAAGGCTCATGTGGCAGTAGACGTCCCAAACATGTAGTAGTGAAAGCAGCAATGGTGACAGCTGCAAACATTGAGAAGGCTTTGGACAATGTCCCATAGCAGCTGAAACACCTCACAGCTACATCTCATGGCCTAGAGGGTGTATGTGGAGGAATGAGGCTACACTCAGCTATGTAACCATCTCTGTCGTGACCTTTGTAAGAGAGGGGGATGACAGAGAACTAGACCCCCATGATGGTGGAGGAGGTCCAGATCCTTTGTCTTCTCGATCTGGCACATGAGATACTACAGCAGAAGTAAAATACCCAACTTGATCATTAGCTTGGGAGCAAAAATGAAAACCTCTCCATTAGAGTGGCTGTGACGACAAGGCTCAAGCCAGCAGCAACACTATTGATCCAGAGCGACAGTGCATCCGCGAGAAAGGACGTGCCATGCTGAAGGGGAGAGGAAGAAAGGGAAAGATGCGTGCCGTATCTGTAGGTGATTGCAATAAGCCCAACTCTTGGCAGGTGGCATGTGTGATGGAGTTCAACTCCATGGACAACGCGCCTATCGTGTTGGCAGGTGTTTGTAGTAAGCCCACCTCATGGAGGTGGCATGCGTGGTGGGGCTTTTCTCCACGGTCGACATTCACGCCGTGTTGGCGGGTGAAGGCAGTAAGCCCACCTTATTGAAGGTGGCATGCGAGTTGGAGTCATACTCAATGATTTCGATGAGCCTACCTCATGGAGGTGGCATGCGTGACACAGCGATTCTCCACTGCCGCGGTACCAGTAGAGATTCTTGTACTCTCGTGAACTAAGAGACAGTAGACTTGCAGGACGTTGAGCGCCACCGCAACGATCCAAACTCTCACTAGTGAAGGGGAGGCCGGATGGAGTAAGGAAATTTCCACAAGTTTTAAAATTCTACCTTAAAACATCTGTGCTCGCAACAAAGTGTAGCAGAAAAGGGGAGAGTTCATGAAAAGCAAATTCGGCTCATCTACTCTCCTACAGCACGCTCTATCAACAGAGTCTGAATTGTTGGAGGAAGGTCCTCCATAACCAACGGCAGCAGCATTTTGTACCGCAATTACCGAGGAGCAGCTGGCAGCAATGACCTATAAAAATCTACATAAACCTTTGTCACAACCGTTATTACATAAATGAACCACACCACTTGCGACGATGCGAGTGATGATATCATCACTTGGAGCAGTTCCGTCGACATCGAGGAGCTACACCTGCTGCACGTACACTACATTTTCAAAGCAGTGGGAGAACGGCAAAGTGAAGGAAGTCATTTCTGGATGTTCTTGAGAAGCAGCTCACTTTGCTGCTGGATTGGAAGGGGAATATGTCACCTTCAAATGCTGACCTGCAACAGTCATGTTCTTGGAGCCAACGCAGAAAGTGACTGGATGGGGCAGCCGGTTGATTTGGCAAAACAAAGGGGACGAGGAGCTGTCACTCGCTCTCGCGAGCAGAACAGGACCTCCAAAAAAAACGAGGATGAGACCGCTCGCTCCTACAAGCGAAACGGCTCCCCAGAGCAGGGCCAGCTGAGCAGTTGGCTACCGAGCGAGGAAGAGGGGGAGGTTCGCGATGGATCTCGCACCAGATTGCCGCGATGGCGAGCTGGGCCAGCGCCAGCTGCCGTGACGGCAGGCTCAACCGTGGCAGGGTCCCTGCCGCAATGGCGGCCTTGACAGCAGAAAGTCCCTGCCGTGACGGCAGGACTCCTCGCAAAGCCCCACGATGGTGGTGGAGAGCGAGGGGGAGGCCCTCGCTGCCTGCACCGCGAGCCTTGGAGAGCAGGCCAGATGAGCGCAAGAGAAAAAAAAGGCGAAAAGAAAAGAAGGAAAGCTGCTAACGACGAGTTCATGCAGCATCCTCGCTCGCCACAAGGAGCTGGCGAGGAATCCCAAGCCAAACGGGAAGGAAAAAGACACAAAAGAGGAACTGCAGGTCAACGAGGAGCAAGCTCCATGATTGTCAGAGGAAATCGGCGTGATGGCCACGTGAATGACAGCGACTAAGAACGGCCAGCAGACGCCATGGACGGGACAAAATGTCCCTGAAACGTCACAAGTGAGGTTGGCAACGGCCACACTCGAAGTGACACGACAAAACAGCCAGGATGGCTGTCTTAGGGGGGCAGAATAGTCCTACTCAGAGGGAGCAGACTGAAAAACGACCAAGAATTAGTCATGGAGGGCTTGAAGGGTACTTAGAAGTGTCCCAGCCATGGCTAGAGGCGACAGCAGTAGATGCACTACCAGGGTGGAGGAGCTAAGTGCAACAGAGGGGAAGCTGGCTGAGACGACAAGGAGAGCACTCAGAGAGGTTGAATCCGTGACTGGAAGCAAAAACCTTTTATACTCTCCTAAAATCTGTGCTCACATCGGTGGACCCCACAGCGGTCCCAGCAAGTGGTCCTAAAAGTGGCCTAGCCATGCAGTCGCCACCTCATATGACACAACCTCAACCTGGTGTATGAGGGGCAAGGTGCATGTAACCGGAGAGTTGCTTCACCTACAAGCAATTACAAAAGACCACAAGGGGGGAGGTCACACCAACCTCACCCGAACTTTTTTCTTAGTCACCCATGTGCTCCAAATCAAAACAACGGCTCCCGAGAGTCCCAGAAGGGCCAAAAATGAGCAAAGGAGAACCGGTGCTCGGATTTGTTTAGCTAAAAAATCTCCAAAAACGTTTGGACAAAGTGTCTATACCCGAGTGGAGCCAGAAGGATCAACCGAGTGCCTAAACAAATTCAATAGCCTCGATCTTACTCATCTACCCTCTTGAGAATGGTTTATGAGTACCAAATTCTTTAACACAATTATCGAGGGGGAGTGTTGGATTAAACGATAGCTGTGCTAATTTACTTCTTCAGTTTAGCGCAGACGGCTCTCCAATCGGAGAACCTGAGAAGGTTTTATGGATTTTTCCGTATATTTACCGAGTGCGGCTCGGCTAAGAATCTTGACGGAGAAATTCCATATTTTCTCTGGAGAGCAGCCTTAAAGGGTGTGAAAGGTGATTTGTGGACAAGCATATGCATGATGAGAGCACATGCTTCTGGCAGCACAGACGTGCATAGTGCTGGATAGGCACTCAGGTCAAGAGGGGCTTCTAGTGATTGGAAGTGCAACATGCATCCTGAATAAGAGACCTGCACAGCATCACCTCAACCGTGCATGAAGTTCAGACCCTTGGATCTTCATGGTTCAATATGGTGCAAGCTTCAGGTGGATCTCGATCGACAAGCCTGATGTTGCAGCATGGTAACATCAACGATCCTGAGAGGAAGGCCTGATAAGCATGCAACCTTATGGTGAAGTATCACTTGAAGACCTGATGTAGCTTCCTCAAGGAGGAAGCTTCCTCCTTGAGCAACACAGGTGCCAGTAAGAGCCCAGAACTGAAGGAAGCTTCCACTAGATGGAAGCTTCTTCAGAGTAAGGCAGAGGTGGTGGTAGACATGAACAACCTGAAGGAAGCTTCTCGTTCAGGTGGTCAACTTGCTAGGACCTCAAGTATAAAAAATGAAGGTCATGCCACTTCTCAATATCCCGACATCGCTAGTATCATCTCCAATATCACTATCTCCACTACAATCCCAATTAGGTCTATCTCCAGACCATGTGCAAGGCTCCATGCCTTAGCACCGGAGCACCTTCAACCAAGATGCTGCTGGAGTTCCATTTAAAATCCCTGTAAGCCTGACACTTGTGTGCTAGCCTGGATGGAGGATGATGCTGGTGATCCCTCTAGGATCCCTGCACGCCTGGCAAGCTCTGCCAACTTGGGAGGAGGTCAATTCCTCCAAGACCCTTGTAAGCCTGGCAAGGCCTGCCAGCCTGGGAGGAGGACGTCCTAACATCCTGAAGGCCTTTCACTCTTGCAAAGTAGGCTGTGTCGAGACCCTTACTTTGACGGGCTTGACGGCCTAGCAAGGCGCTGCGTCCCAGTTTATGGCCAAGATTTTTCTCAGAGCGTAGTGTTGAGCTGTTTGTACAGCTGTTGTTCCTTGTATAATTGTAATGGGCCTGAACCTCCAGGTCCTACTCTGAAGTTGTCTTCGGATTTTGCAGAATGGCATTCTCAATTTGCGTAAGGGGTTTTCCCCCTTTGCAGGATTGAGGGGAAATCCTCATCAACGACCTAGAACGGGGAGACTCAAACATTTGGCGTCTCCGGAGGCCCATCTCTGTTTTTAAATCTACCCCTGGTATTAGGACCCAATCCAGGGATTTTTACATCGAACTTGTGTGTTCCGCGAGTTATTTTGTATTTTATGACGAAGGTTGTTCCAAACGAACTTCGATTTACGTTTTTGTCGTTCTGGCACGAAAACGTCGCATGCGAGGCACGCTGGAAATTTTGCGCCAAGACCCTCAAATCTCTTTGGCCTCTCGTCCCTCGTCCCACTCCCTTGTCCTTGCTCCCTCGCTTGCAAGGAGAGCGAGCGGGGGCGGACACGAGGCCACGAGGCCTCGCACATGTGGCCTTTGTGGCCCCCCAGCCGTCCATCGGGTTGAGGCTGTGATCGGCGGCTGGCGGCTGGCCGATTGGTGGCTGGCCGGTCACTTGGTCGGCCGCCGGCCGTCCAGCCGGTCGGCAGCGAGCTGGCCGGCGGCCAGCGAAGTGCTGGCCGTCGTCCAGTCCTCACTCACACGAGGGGTGGTGCGTAACCACCCCTTGCTTCAGTGAGGAGGGAGGGCCGAACCGGCCCTTATGTTACATTCCTCCCACGTAATATAAATTGTCTCGGTTCATGAACAACAAGCATGATTGTCAGTGAGTCATCAACATGGTGAAAAAAAATAATAATTTCAATTACCAGCTAAACATGAACACGTGCCTAGCACTTGGACCTAAGCTTCAGCTCATCGGTCTGCACGGCTAGGGGCATTCCCCCTTTAGGCTGGAGCGTCCGCGAGACAACCATGTTGGGCGTCTCCAACCTCCTATGGTTGTAGTCCATGAATGCCACCCTGCGGAAATGTTGTTCATTGTTTCTCACGTTTAGGTGGTGCCTCCTAACACGTGTAGATCTATGAAAGTTGCGAGCTTGCTCCAAGACTCGTTGACCACTCCTATGGACAACCGAGATCCGGGCTCCCATGAGTTATATCTCGGTCAACACCCGGCCCCATGAACGAGGTACCCTACTGCACTTGATATTCAATTATATATAATTTTTCTGCCATTTTCCTTGAACGGATTTGTCATTAGTCGAATTTTATTAGTATAACCTAAATAACTACTTTTGAAAGCATCCACAAAAAATCACTTAACACCGGGTTTCATGTTCAAAATTATTCCTGTGGAGCACGCGTGTGATAAGTGTGTACGCGGTTACAAAATTTCGCAGGTCCATGTCAACGAACTTCATCGAAATTAAACACAGCAGAGGGAGGATGCGAGCGAGACGTTTCCGTCGAAAACTCTTTAAGGGCAACAGACAAACACTTCGTTCATGCACACATAAGCAAGAACAAGCACTTTCCTAGGAAGCTACAGAAGACTAACACCACACGACCTCGTCCTTCTCTTCAACCTGTTCTTCTGCAAACAACAGTTCCCCAAAGTGGCGTTGTGCCTCACGCTGGAAAGCAGGCATGAAGACACACAGGAACATGGTTTTTGCCCATGCTGCCTTCACAATCTCCTCGCCCTTCACGTACTCCCATGCACCAATGAACCACCCGCATGCCTCCTCTTTCAGGATGGACATGCCCACTGTGGTTGGCAGTCCCTCGCGTGTGCGTGTCATGTCCCATGCGGCGTACTGCTCCTCGATTTTGTTCTTGAATGGGCGCATCAGTCCCACATTGCATGGCTGCGCCTTGGAAGTGCAACCGGGTGGGACGTAGCAAGTACGCATGTGCGGGTAGTTGTGCATCAGCCACTGCTGGAATGATGCACACGCATGTGGATGCCAGGCGTCCAAAATGAGAAGCATGTTGGTGTCGCCCTCGGGCATGCGCATCTCAGCGCACATGCGCTTGTAGTATGGCTGCACAACTCCACGAATCCATTCGCAGGTCGTCTCGCCGTTCGCCCAGTGGTTGGGACAAAACGAACCCTGCATCAGCCAGCATGTGGGCGTTGGGGCCACGCAGCAAGCATCTCTTCGACTCCCCACCAAAAATCAGCTGCAAGGGAAGCATCTCGCCAGCCATGATGCAGGCGACAAGCGCAGTAATCTGCCGCTTATCGTCGAGGCCGAGGATGCCCACGTCCTTGGAGCCCTTTGGCGCAAAGGTATGGTTCACCGACGGCATCAGCTGCACGCCGGTGTGGTCGCCATTCACAACAAAAAACGAGTTAATGTTGTAGAGAGAGCACATGACACTGACGCGCTGATGCATTTTAAAAAAACTTTTGCCTCCCAATCAGGGGCACCTTTTGCGCAGCCATTGTGCCGCACCTCCAAGACCACCCCAATTGTCGGCGCACAAAAGTGCGGACCCACTGGCGTCCAAAAGCGCGAGGTCCAAGCTGCTCTAGTTCGTCAGGTGCAAAACGTGCGATGACCCCGTGGATTTCCTTGCGAATACTCTTGTTGTTTAGGGCATTGCTGGCAGCACGAGCGTCATTGAGAACTTTTTTCAACTCCTCTACAATCTCAGGACGGGTGGCCAACCACGCCGTCTTCCCTTGATAGCCGTGCTTCCTCTTCCGATTTGTGGAGACCGGTGTTGTTGCAGTAGCTTTGATAGACAAGAGTACGGTGTCTTTGTATTGTGGCTTGAGCACGAGAGTTCCAGGCTCAAACCATCCTGCAACGGTGGAGGGAGAGAGGCGGTCGTAGACACAGAACCCATCTGGGGTACGAAAACTTGCACGCAGATGTTTGACAGTGCTGTAGGCCGTCTTATGCTGCTTCATCGCCTTGTAGATAGTGCGAAAGTGACCGCTGGCAAACCAGTCACAATAGGGGCCCCTCTTGGCGGATGATGATGCGCCATCGCCACTGTTTGAAGTCGTTGTATAGGACAGCTGCAGCGCCATCACCTCGGTGTCCGTGCTGTCATCGTTCTTCTGGTTGCTGTCACTGCTTCCGTCACTGACGCTGCCATTGCTGCTGCTGCTGTCGTCATCGCTTGACACGACGACATGCGAACATTCGCTGTCACTGTGATCGGCGTCAACACGAACAGGCTCGTTCATGCGGATGGCTCCACTGCGCATGCGGGTGATTGGTGGAGCATGCCGAGGTGGCTCCTCCTTTACCACCCGCGCCTTTCCCTTCTCAGCATAGGTAGGCGGTCGCCTCGCAGGGGTAGGCGGCGTGGACGACTGCTGCTGCAGCCGCATGCGGATTCTGGCTGCCTCGTGGTCACGGGAACACCCGATGCCATCCTCCACGCGTTGCTGCCGTGCCGTTTCAGGTGGAGCGCAGACAACGAGAGGAACGTTGCTGGGGATGGTCAGAGGGGAGGCGAGAGTAGTGTTTGTGTCCTCGGGGTACGTGCCAGAGAAGTTGCATGCCGGACGCGGATCTTCTGTGTCGTCAAAGCGGAGGACTTGGACCTTCCGAGGCCTGCCTACAGGCCTCTTTGGAGGTGGCGGACGTGCGGGAGGCCCATGGCGGACGGCCTCGGCGAGGCGCCGTGCACGCTCCTCCGGTGAGACCCGCTGTAAAAAACGGTCCATGACTGTGGAAAGTGAAGATTCGGTGACTGGACTGGTCACAGATGGCAGCTTACATGCTTGCATGTTGATTTGGCCTGTCACTTTTCAAACGTCCGAATCAGGGAACGTGTTCCCATTCAGCTGACAATGCTTGAGGCAATGGTCAGCATTCCGCGCTTTGAACGATGCCACAAAAGAGGATTTCGTCATACACACGTGGCTACCCCGTAGACAATCGAAGGGCACATTGCCGCGCACCCAGGGCAGCCGGCGAGACGTCCGTTGATGCGGTATGACACGGCGGCCGGAGTCGAACAGGTTCGTCGTCGAAATTAACGATGTGACATTTTCGTTCAACGAATTTCAAGCTATAACCTAAATAATTGCAATCAGAAAAACCATGATTGAAATACAAGCTACCCTAAATTGTAAATTTCAAATAAACGAATATCAAGCGCAGTAGGGTATTCCCTAACAACCCGCGAGTGGAGTGTATTCTCTCGGTGCTAGAGTAGACGAAGAACCTTGTATTGGCCGTCGGAAGCAAGGACTGTCGGTGGTGGCTGAACTGTTCCCTCTATCGTGTATGAAGCTATCAGGCTCACATGAAACACATCATGGATCTTCATACTCGACGGAAGTAGCAATCGGTATGCCACTGGCCTCATGCGTGCAACAATGGGAAATGGCCCAATCCACTTCGGTTGCATCCCTGGCGATTTCAGTCGAAGATTCTTAGTGCTAAGCAACACTTTGTCACTGATGTCAAACGAGACCTCACGGCCACTTTTGTCATCATTTTCCTTTTGTAGTTGCCGAGCAACTTGAAGATGACCCTTCGCCTCCTGTAACAAGGAGTCTATGTGCTCGGCAATGGCTTGAACAGAAGGAACCTGTCCTCCTGTACTCCCACTCTTCACCAATGAAGAGGACACCACTCGATGCCGACCACTGTTCTGCACAAACGGTGTGAACTGTGTAGACTCATTCACCGAGTTATTCATCGCAAACTCTGCTGATGCTAGGAATTTGTCCCACTCATTCATGGCAGGGTCTACATACATGCGGAGAATTTGTTTCAGAGTGCGGTTCATGCACTCTGTTTGTCCGTCAGTTTGAGGATGAAACGCTATCAAAATTTGTGACTCGTTGCCAAAGTACTCGTGCATCTTTTGCCAGATTTTACAAGTAACTTTTTTTATCTCGATCGGAGATGATGCGCAACGGCAAGCTATAGTACTTTACGATACCCTAAAAGAATAGACCATCAGAGTCCCCTACACCTCTGTGGCAACCACCTCTAGAGATTATCAACTACAATGGTTTTTTCAACATAATCCGGATGGGATACTGTGTGGATCCTTGGTTTAAAGACTCTCAAAATCTAGACAAGTTCAGATTGGTGGAGGCCACAGGAATATTTTAGCACGGTGGACAAGTTGTTGTGACAGAATCAGGAAACCTTTGGGTAAACATTATCTCCTAGTTCCATGACCCGCCGGTCGCAGGTCATGTGGGACCTCGAAAGACCGAACAGGCACTCTCGGCCCACTATTGGTGGCCATGATGGAGTGTCGGTTTTCGTAAGTATTGCATGACATGCGGTCCATGTCTTAGGAATAAGGCTAGTAACACGAAGCCTGCTGGAATCCTCCAACAGCTTCCCATTCGTGGGACTCAATGGGAGTGTGTCAGCATGGACTTTATTACCGGTCTTCCGGACATGGCCCGTGCCCACGATGCAATACTAGTGCTTGTGGATCTTCTGACGAAGATGACACACTTCAATCCAACAACCACTGATATGAACATAGAGGAGACCGCTCATCTTTTATTAAAGCAACCACCGATCTCGGTAGTTACTTTAGTTTCCACAGGTTATCAGGTTAGTGGATCTGCCACATTGATGCGTCTTGGCCGATATTCCCATGTGAACAAGAACCGGTTCAGGTCTTCGCTCCAACGCGCCTGTCGTCTTGACAGGTTTGGTTGCGTTTGAAAGAACACCAATGGGTTATGGTCGGTCACGACCGTCACACCCCCTTCAGCACCCTCGAGGTAGCAACGCCACATCTTGAAAGCATGTACAACCGCAAGGAGCTCTTGATCCCCAGTCGTGTACCGGGTTGAGCTTCCGGCTCTCACACGCAACTTGGTGACCATTCTGCATGAGGACGGCTCCGAGTCCTACTACCGGCGCATCACATCGAACCTCCCACGGTTACGATGGATCTGGAAGAACTAGGAAGGACATTGTAGATAGAAGCTCTTTGACTTTGAGAAAAGTGTTCTCGCAATCAGATGTTCATTCCTAGTACACGTCGCTTTATGTGAGCCTGGTTAGCAGTGCTACGAGGGTTAAATTCCCTTATATAAACCGTCAAAAGTAGTTTGCAAGGCCGAGGAGAGACCAAATCTGCCCAACATTTCCCGGGCGTGGCTTGTCTACAACGACCTGGACCTTTCGTGGGTCGACACGGATGCCGTCCTTGCCGATGATGTCGCCAAGGTATTTGAGCTCATCTTGTACAAACTTGTACTTGCTCACTTTCGTATAGAACTTCTATTCCCAAAGATGTTTTATGTTCTCTTCCATTGATTTGGAGAAAACCTGGATGTTGTCCATGTAAACTAAGACAACCTGACCAAGTTGCTTGGTGAACGTTCGGTTCATTTCTCCTTGGAAGGTTGTCGGGGCATTTGCAAGCCTGAAGCATAACACTCGGAACTCATAGTGTCCCATGTGAGTTCAAAACGTGGTTTTTGACACATCATCTTCTGTGATGCCGACTTGATGGTACCCTTGAGAAACATCCAATAACGAAAATACTTTTGCCCCTTGGAGTTGGTAAAAAGGTCCTCAATCCACGATCAGGGGAATCGAATTTTCACCTTCAGCTTGTTCAACACCCGGTAATCCACGCACATGCGTAAACCATTGTCTTTTTTGTTCACAAAAGGGATCGACACTTCGTACAGTGAGCTATTTGGCTCGATCCATCCTTTTACAAGGTCATCTTTGATTTGGCGTTCGGCCTCTCGCCTTTCTGTTGGACTAAGGTGATACATGGGTCCAAACGAAGGAGTCGTCTCCGGTTGCAGCTAAATCGTGTGGTCCATGTGTCGTTCTTGTGGAAGCCTAACCGGTGGGTATTGGAATACATCCGAGAAATCCACCAATAGAGATTTGATCTCTTGTGGCGTGTCTTCCTTCACGTCGTTCTCCACTTTTTGCAGCTGAGCCATGAAGTATCGACAACCTTGTCGAATACATCTCTTGACCTGCATCGCAGACAAGCTGGCATGGGCTTTGAGTCAGGCCGGAGACAATTCCGTACTCAAAATTAGCGTAAGGCAACACTGTCCTCTTCGCAGGATCAAACGCATTGATTCAAAGCACATTAGAGCCTTGTTTTCACAGAGTCAAGGATTGCCTAGCACCATGTCAAACGGGTCAAGAAGGTTGAGTACCTTCAACGTGACACTCTATGTGTACCCTTGAATAGAAATCTTTGCTAAACAGGTATCAATCACGGGTACCGTACGGTTGTCACCGAAAACAACTGCACCATTCAATGGCTCGTACTTCAGGCCAACATGTCAGGTAAAGGCAAGGCTAACAAAGGAGTCATCTTCTCCAATGATAACAAGTACGTTCACGGGAGCACCAGCTCGGTGTCCTTTGAACTACATTGTCGTGTTGCCCCCACTCATCTAAGTGAACAAGCTCGACGATGGCAAATCAAGTTTATGATAAACACGGAATCTGGACAGCGGATTTTGTAGCTCCCATTATTCACCTACTCGAGTCAACATCTTGTGGGCATGTGTAAATTCGGCTAGCACCTATAGTCCTTAAATTTGACTGTGTCAAAATTGTCGACTAAAGATATCGCAAACGTGATTGAACTAATCGCTTTGAGGGTGTTTACTTCAATCACCGTGTTACAAAACTGTTGCACATTGGTCGGTGGTATCACCACTAAGCATGTACGATCATGCATTTCATCGAGAGATGCAAGGTTTATTGGGCAATGACGGTCAATAAGTGTAGAATGAGGTTCAACAAGAGGGGAGAAAACAATAGAGATGTTTGAACTCGTCCAAAAATCAATTTGTTTAACTTCCTCGTCTGAAAACATGAACCTACACTCCCGATCCAGTGTTACCCCTGAGTGGTCCCCACTAACGTCACTCAGGGGTGGGGAAAATCCGTCCCACAGCCTTGTCCGTTACCACGGCCGGGCCCATTGCCGCAACTGCGACCCTGTCCACGCCCCTTTCAGTAGCCTCCTACTGCACCCTCCCCACGAGGTGCTGCTACTACGGCTGACGCCGCAGGCTCTCATCCACCACCATCAGCCTCAGGGCACTGAGCCCTAACGTGACCAGGCTGCATACAGTTGTGGTACAGTCCGTCGATGAATGTTGTGTTGCGACGCTCACGCGCCACCTGCAGCTCGTCATTGTCGTGATTGCGCAAGTGGTTTGGGGTCTTGTACTGGCTAGTCTTCTTGATTGGAGGGTTTGCAGGTTGCTTGCCCATGGCCCCGTCCCGCTACTTGGCTGCTCTTCCAGTCCATGTATCGTCCATGCGCATGTCGCGACCTTGCTGTGCACGCACATTTGGCCGTGCGTCCGAGTAGTGCTTCGGGTTTGCCGAATATACCTAATTCATGTAGTCCCACAATGCCCTCCAGCTTTGCCCTGAAGCCTGTCAGTTTGCCATTGTGGTGATCTTGTCCTTCAGCTTCTCGTTGGCAAGACCGTCAAGCAAGTACTCCAAGAACATGCACTCCGGGTACTTGAAGGTCTGAGTCCCACCGCCCTCGATGAAGCTTTTGGCTTCCTCCACGAGTACGGTAAACTCGCTCAAGTAGGCTTTGAGCGAGCCACTAAGCTACCTGAAGTCCTTGATTTTGTGGAAGGCGTATTGCGTCTCCTCACGCTAGGTGCACCTCTTACGCATGATCCCACAGAAGACCTCCCACGACATGGGCTACCACTCAAGGTGCAGCTGCTGGGTAGTCCAATCCTTGACCACATACTTGAAGAACTTGTCTTCCAGAAGCGTCGTGGTAAAGTCCTTCCACTCGCTGAGTGGAGCCTTGTGGACACGTAGAACGTGCTCCATGTGATTCAGCCAGTTGGTTAGCTTCACGCCCTTCCGAAAGATTTCCACACTATACAGGAAGGACGTGTTCATGACCGGCCCCAAAGTTGTCAAGGTAGGCAAGTCATCGCTGCCACCGGTAGTGGCATCAGCGATCGTGGTATGCTCCGCTTTCTGCTGCATCCGCACCTGGTTTACGCTTTGCAATGCCTTGTCGAGGTCGTTGCATTGGCGGCTTGCCTCGTGAGCGGCCAGGCACTGCAGCTGGCGATCACGGTCCAGGTCCGTGATGCTCTGCCCAACATGGGCTAGAAGGTTGGTGAATGTTAACTTCAACTCTGATGTCGTTAGAGCATCGACAATAGCCTCTAGGGTCTCGCATTGTCTGTACAACTTTATCCACTACAGGAGGGTACGATCCGTGTACACGCCTCAAAGAAGTCCCACATTCGAGAGGAGGTTGTCATCAGCGACGACGCTCGAATGGACTTTGGCCTGCCCCTTCCCGGCCACGTCGTAGGAAGGGGGGTCCATCCCCATTCCTCCGGATGGTGCTGCACCTCCACCGTCGGTGGTGATCTTGAGTCAGGCTGCCGCCTTGGCAGCCAGCTCAGCAACCCTTCAGCGGTCATCGTCAATTGCCTTCGCGGCAACGTCATTCGGCTCGTTCTCGCGAGAACTTCCCACGTGGTTCATTTTGTTGCCTTTGCTGCTCTTAGAAGCCTCGCTGTTGTTGGCAGCTTCAGGCGATGCGGCGACCGCCTTGTCCTTCTCGAGCGATCGGCTCGAGTTCGCCGTACAACGATAGCGATGATCGCGATCCTCATCGCCTTCGCCATCGTTGGTGTCGTGCTTCTTGTTGGGGTCCATGCCCGGGTGCTCTTCCTCGAGCGCGCCGTTCGTCGCGTGGAGGTCGCCCACTTGCCCGTCGACGTCCCCGTCGGGCACTTTTTTGGCTTCCGCACGCTTCTCGGTGTTGTCGAGGTTGGCGCCGGTTGCCTTCGGCGATGCGGTTGCCTTTGGTTTGGCAACCATGCACGTAGTGGTGGCTCCCAAAATTTGGAGTCTGCCGAGGGCGTGTGATAAGGTCGTCACCACCTTGTCCTTGTTGGTCTTGGACGGTCCGGCACTTGTCATCTCGTCACCTGTACAACAAGCACGTGAAGATTGTTGTGAGGATCACCCCACAAATTTGAGGAGGAATCGCCTCCTAAAGTCTCGCTCTCACGATCGGTGAGACAATTATAAACATAATTTCTATTTTCTTAGGCCGCCACATCGGCACAAGGGTGTGGATTTTGAAACTAGTCTTCCTAAACCGTGACTCACGACGATTGGCAAGGACTAATACCTAAGAAAACAGAAAGTTACTACAGAAGGAAATGACAAGACATGTGAGTACCGCTCACAAAACAAGTGCAAAGATAAGGAGAGAATTTCTACAAATTCTTAACAACTCCTTTCTACTTGTCTTCTTCTTGTCTTCTTGTCTTCCTTGGCCTCCTCTTTACTTCTTTGACGCCTCTTGTGTTCCTTGGCGGAGGCTCCCTTGTGCCCCACGGCGGTAGAGAGGCTTCCAACAAAAAAAAATCCTTGGATCTCATTTTCCTTTTTTTTCTTGGCATCTCAGGTCGTCAGAGCCTCTGGTCTTGGAAAAAGGTGCTTTCTAATTTTTGGTTGAAGGGGTTTTGGAGGAGCCTTGAAACTGGGGAAGATTTGGTGGTTTTTGGGGGTGGAAACTCCCCACCCCGTCCCACAAAAATCCTCCTAGTCCCCTGGAGGTGAGTTGGGACTAGAGCGAAGAGGCTCCAACAAGTAGAGCTCTTTTCTAGCTCTCCAACGCACTTTACGGTGCTTCAATGCGTGAAGTAATGATGCACTAATGCCTTCTGATGTTTCTACTGCTGCTTGCAGCTGCTGGCATTATTCTATATAGGACGTAGCCATCGTTTCCATCAAACCCTTGGTCGCGGGGGTCGTCTGGCTCTGAGAACAACTGTAACGGGCTGAAACCTCCAGCTCCTGCTCTGAAGCCGTTGTCAAAGTCCGCAGAATGGCCTTCTCAGTCCGCGTCAGGAGTTTACCCCCTTCGCAGGACTGAGGGGCAATCGTCATCAATGATCCAGAGTAGGGAGACTCAAATATTTCGAGTCTCCGGAGGCCCATTTCCGTTATTAAATACAACGTTGGTTTTGGGAACCCAACCGGGGGCTTTCACCTTGAACTCGTGTGTTCGCACGAGTTATTTCATTATTTTATGTCGAAGTTCGTCCCAAACGAACTTCGATTTATGTTTTTGCCATTCTAGCGCGAAAGCGTCGCATGCGAGGCATGCTGGCGATTTTACGCCAGGACCCTTGCATCTCTTTCACCTCTCGTCCCTCGTCCCCCTCGCTCGTCCATGCTCGCTTGCCTGCGAGGAGGACGAGCGGGGGCGAGGGCACGAGGCCACAAGGCCTCGCCCTCGAGGCCCTCGTGGCCCCTCAGCTGCCGATCAGTCTGATGCCGTGATCGGCGGCTGGCAGCTGGCCGGCTGGTGGCCGGCCGGTCACTTTGCCGGCCGCCGGCCGTCTAGCCGGCCGGCAGCGAGCTGGCCGGCGGCCAGCGAAGTGCTGGCCGTCGGCCAGCCCTCGCTGACGCGAGGGATGGTGCACAACAACCCCTCTCTTCAGCAAGGAGGGAGGGCCGAACCGGCCCTCTCGCTACAACAATACTTGAACTTTTAACATTATTCAACTCCACACTTCTTGCTTCCGCTTATTTCTCAAACAAGTGTACAAGGCATGCTTGTTGGGCATAAAAGATCCTACGGCAGCAAGGGACCCCCTTGCTGCATCAGAGCGCGTAGTGACTTTATTGCTGCAAGCTCACAAAAATCAACACCTACGAAGTATGTGGGAGTCACCATTCGTCATGGTGCTCACAACCATAGTGCACACAATGACTTACGTGTCGTGTGGCATACGTTCTGTGAGAGTAAACTTCCTTTTTGGTCGCGCACGAGAATAACACTTACCCCTTGCATTAAGACTATGAGAACGCATATGTGTTCGCATTTGTGGACTTGATTAGATAAATATGTCCACTGTCAGTCGACGACTCCAATCCGACACGCTACAGAGAAATGAATCTTATAAAGATGACATCGCATTGTCCAAATAAGACCTTGTTTTTCAGAAATAACAACCAAACTGAGATATAAAGATTCCATACCCATCGTTTTAAAAAAGGAACGGCAGGCCCGGAAGGTCTGGTTACGCCGTGAACGACATGATGTTCATGGGTATGCCATTTTTATTTTTTGTGTGCTGGGTATGCCGTGCCAAATTTTCGAGTCATGGGTATGCCAGCTTAAAAGTGAGTGCGGTGCGGGTATCCGAGCTATTTCACCTTTTGTGTTTCAATCATCGAGAGGGAGCAGGTTCAAATCAGCGGGAGTTGACTGGGATACTTTTGCCTTATACCCACTGTTTCTCAAACTAATTTACAATAGACAAATGGTCAGTCCGATTTTTTAAAAAAAGGCCAGCTTTGGCCGCAAAAAACTAAAGCCCTAAAACCCTTAATGCAATTTCGGGTAAGGTTTGATTAGGATTTATAGGGGTTTATGTTTTGTGCGGGCTGCGCCCGCAGTAGCATAGAAAACCATCAATCAAACTATGGGGTTTGCGTGTAAGAAAACAAAGAGTTCATTGCTCGATTGCGATTCTCACGTGCGAGCGAGAATCACGAAGGGGGT
Organism: Penium margaritaceum; assembly: GCA_023375785.1. Taxonomy (NCBI): domain Eukaryota; kingdom Viridiplantae; phylum Streptophyta; class Zygnematophyceae; order Desmidiales; family Peniaceae; genus Penium; species Penium margaritaceum. Next base: position 75,077 of record SZWC01007510.1, read on the forward strand.
TGACATGCCCCACCCCACTTTGCTCAATGAGGTGCACTTGTTGCTGATCCAGCATGGTGAAGCGAGAGGGCACTCTGTTTTTTGTAAACCGCCGGGCGGGGGAGTCATATTTTTCAAGCGCCTTTAGGGCGTTCTTGACCCCCTTGCGGATTGGGTAGAAGGATTATTGTGCCTTTTTTGGTTATATAATGGACATAACGGGAAGCGGGCAAAGTCATCATCTTCCCCCATGGATAAGATCATGGCAACCTTGAATATAATTATGAATCAATATAGCTCACGAATCCCCTCCCTTGCCCATTTTTTCGTTCAAAGAGGCTATAGCCAAGCTGAAAACCATGGTGTAGCGGGAGGGCCAGTTCGGCCCTCCCACCTCGCGATAGCGAGGGGGTGGCTGCAAGCCACCCCTCGCTATCGCGAGGGCTGGCCGGTGGCCAGCCACCCGCTGGCTACCGGCCGGCCGGCGGCCGACCGGTTGGGTGGCCGGCGGCCGGTCAAGTGGCCGGCCGGCCACCCGCCGGCGAGCCATCGGCC
>SZWC01007511.1:59451-64889 GCA_023375785.1 Penium margaritaceum
GACCAACGAGGGTGGGTAGAGATGGCGCGAAAGTTATGGGAGGAGGTGGTCGGGGCATGCGGGGCGATGCAAGAGGATACGAGAGACAGGATCCGAGGGTTGTTCCTTCGCTACGACGAGGTCATAGGCTGCCATTTCACCAGCCTCCAGGGTCAGACGGATGCTCTCCGACAGGAACTCCAACGAGTCCAGGTGGCGCAGGCAGTGTCAGAATCGCGCGTACAAGAGTTATACGAAGCTACGCGCGAGGTACAGGCGGTAGTCACAGCCCAGGCAAGGGGGAGGGAGCAGGACCGGCTGGAGGACGAGCGAGCGCGACGGGAGGTCGTCAGTGGATGTGAGACTTTGCGTGATGCGGCACTGGGTGTGCTCGACCAGCAGCAGAGAGAACTCGGGGAGCTTGCGGGGGCGCTAACTGTGTAGTGGGCACTGTCTCAGAACAGTAACCACGTGTGTCAGGGTTTGGAGAACAGAGTAGCGGAATTAGAGGAACGGGGCCTAGCACAACGAGACGACGTGGAGATGGCCGAGGGAGCAGACGGAGAGGAGTGGGTGATTAGGACTGGGGAGACACGCAGGGCAATGACGACAGGGCCCATGGAGACAGGATACGGGGGAGACGCACCGCAATCGACCGAGGGGAGAGGAGGAGAGGAAAAGGATGCAAGGGGGGAGACAAGCGGGAAGGTCCCTAGGGCTAGGGACCATAGCACCCAAGGGAGTGGGGGGAACGGAGGGAGCGGATGGAGGGCAGCCGGAGCAAGTGGATCAGGAGCAGGAGGGGACGAGGAGGAGGGAGAGGACGGGAGGAGACAGAGGGAGGAGGAAGGAGAGACAGGGGGGGAAGAGGAGGAGGAGAAAGGTGAGGAAGAGGAAGAAAAAGGAGAGGAAGAGGAAGGGACCCGAGAGGAGAGGCAAGCAGAAGAGGGTGCGAGGGGCCGCCCACCAAGGGGAGACACAGGGCCAACATTGGCCATAGTACCTTGGACGACAGAGGGGGCCAGAGGAGGGACCATGGTGCAGGACAGGCCGGCAGGGGCGCGAAAAGTGCGCATGAAGATGGGAGCGAGGAGACGGCGTGGGCGTAGGAGGGCCGAGGAAGGCAAGGAAGCTGGGGGTCCAGGGGAGGGAGCGATGGCTGCAGGGGGACGGACGGAGACAGGTGATCACGAGACAAACCGAGTGCCACCGGGCACATCAGGGATGGGCGCCGCAGCGGAGGGAGGGGGAGAGGCACCAGAGCGAGAGGAGGGATCACAGCCCTCACCTGAAGAGATAACGAGCGGAGCAGCGGTGGGACACACCCGAGGGGTGGATCGACAACCACACACGGAGGAAGGAATGAGGCCAGCACAGGCAACGAGCGCTACTGGCAGGAGTGGGGACGATATTGCGCGAACACAGGGGACAGAGAGCGGAGGAATCCTTTCGCAATGGGGCCCGCCATGGAAGTGCCCTTGGATGGGATGCGGGTTCAGGGGAAAAAGCAAGCGGTCGATGAGTGGACACTGGGGCTACCGCCATCGAGGCTTCTGCTTGAGGTCGGCACTCCAGGGCGTTCAGCGACGGCTCCAGGAGGGGACAGCAGAAGTGCGCGAGGGAACTCACCGTATGGAGGGGGGCACCAGGAGGGGGGATCGGGACGAGGACGCCAGCGAGCGACGGGAGTGGATGGCAGGGCNCGGGAGGGACGCGACCACGACCATGGGCCCGGGGTTCAGGGGAGCGCGGGAGATGATGCAGACACAGAGGCAGGACGGTTTCTCCGAGAGCTGTTCCCCCTGACACCACCAGAGAGAAGGGGAGAGAGGGGAGCAGTGGGACCGGAGGGCCACAGGCGAGACCGAGAGTCGGAGGAGGGTCTGATGACAGAGAGGGACATGGGACAGCGACGACAGCGAGAGGTCGTTGGACCGGGAATTGGGGGTGGAGGTGTAGCAGTGGCCAGACAGCTGGAGAGAGAGACCACCAGAGACCAGGCTCGGGTGAGAGGAGTGGGGACACGTGCGACAGGAGGGCCTGGAGGAGGAGCTCGGGAGGGCACAACCGTGGGAAAGGGAGGATCGATACCGTCGGCTGTAGCACCAGAGGGTACCCAGAGAGGTAGGGGAGACAGCCGCCAGGGCACCACAGGCAGAGGCGGGCAGCAGCAACGGCCGGGGGCTGACGCGGGTGGGGAGCAGAGCGGTGGCCAGCGATGGGAGAGGTTGTGGCGGTGGGCAGAGGGACTGGAGTGGGGCCGACTGTATGGGGCAGAGGTACTCCCTCCTTTCATCTACTCGCGAGTCCCAGCAGGCACGTTGGACTCAGTATGGGCAGCGGTGGCAGTCCCCTTGGTGAGGTGCACATCCCACCCCATGGATGCTGCAGGACCCCTGCTCCTCCAGGCGATGCCGAGCCTCATCCTCAGGACACGGCCACAGCACCGGGGGTGCTCAGATACTGAGTGGGTGAGATCACTGGCGACCCGGTTCCTCCAAGGACAGTGGGAGGAGTTATGGGGAGAGGCCGTCGCGCATGCTCGGCCGGCAGGTTGCGCACCACCACCACGGCGCCTGCGTCACAGAGAGGAGGAGGCGAGGGAACAGCGACTACAGAGGGCGGTGACCAAATTCCACCGAGGGAACACGTCAAAGGCATGCAATGCCTTGGACAGTACCTCCTTGGCACCGCCCGGACCAGAGGTATTGGTGCAACTACAGGCGAAGCACCCGGCAAAGGAGCGGCCGACACCAGCATGGGTAGCAGAGGCAGCGAGGCGAGCCCCTACTGGGTTCCCGGATGGGGATGGAGTGCGGAAGGCTCTACTGGACAGCAGCAGAGGCACGGCGGCAGGGCCNCTCACGAGGTTGTTGGCACAGCTACTCGCCTCCCTATGTCGAGGACGGCTCCACCCCACAGCTCGGGGCTTTCTTACAGCAAGCAGGCTCATCGCGCTAGCAAAGCCCGATGGTGGGGTACGCCCGATCGCTGTGGGAGAGGCAATTCCACGCCTGCTTTGGAGATGGATGGTCAGTACAGGGAGGAGCGAGATGAAGAGAGCATTGGCGCCGTTGCAGCAGGCGGTGGGAGTGTCGGCAGGGGGGGACACGGTGGTTCACACCATCATGGAGCAGCTGGACCGGCAGGCGGAGTGGGGGCTATTGAGTATCGACGTAAAGAACGCTTATAACTCGGTGGAGCGAGCAGCCATCTTCGAGGCGGTGCGGGCGAGGGGATTCGAGCGACTCCTCCCAGCACTGGCCCTCTTTTACGACCAGCCCTCAGAGCTCTACTATCAGGGGGGGTCCCAACCATGCGTGCTCCAGTCGGAGAGGGGGGTGCGACAGGGAGATCCTATCAGCCCCTTCCTATATGCCTTGACGCAGCAGGACGCACTGGAGGCAGCACAGGCAGCGATGGGAGGGACCAGCCGGGTGCTGGCGTACTTGGACGACACGTACTTGCTAGGCCCAGTGCAGGAGGTTGAGGCAGCGTTCACTGCGCTACAGGGAGGATTGGCTGCGGTGGGGATGGAGGTTCAGCCTCGCAAATGCCAGCTGTGCCTACCGCCGGGGATGGGCCAGGCACCGGGGAGCATTGCGGGGGTCCCGCGAGCGACGGAGAGGATGGTGATTCTGGGGTGTCCGATGGTGACAGAGGAGTTCTGTCGAGCGCGGCTTGATCTAGCAGTACACGAGGTGGAGGAGATATTGGAGACGCTCGTCGACATGCCAGATGCCCAGGCCGCATTCAGCATCTTGAGGGAGTGTACCACTCGCAGGCTGCAGCATCTCACGCGGCTGACTCCCCCATCAGAGTGGTGGACCAGCCGGCTGCAGCGATTTGACGAGAAGGTGGGGGGTTGCATCCGCCGACTGGTGGGACTGGATGAGGTGCAGGGGATCAGAGAGCGGCGGGCAGTGGCCCAGGCCGAGCAGCAGGCACGGCTCCCGATCCGGCCGGGAGGGCTCGGCTTAACGGGAGTGGGGGACCTTGCACCCCTCTCGTTCGTATGCAGCCGCCTGCAGTCTTGGCACGCGGTGAAACATCTCCTCCACCCACGAGGCCCTGGGGACAACAGAGAGGGGGAGGGAGGAGTACGGAGACCATGGATGAGGGGGACGTTTGCAGAGCTACGAGAGAGGGCGCTGCATGGATTCCCAGATGCAGTGAGAGCAAAGGTCCCACAGCTGGCGGAGTGTGAGCAGGGGAGTCCCAAGCGTCTCTTCCAGGACTTGTCAGACGCCGTCTATGAGTGGCGACTTGGGGAGCTCCGATCAATGGTGGTAGCGGAGTTGGGAGGAGAGGAGGCACTCCCACAGTTGCAGCGACTTGCGGCGGTGCAGTGGGAGCACAGCGGGGATTGGCTATTGGCACATCCCAGGTCCGTTACCGACCGTCTGTACATGGCACCAGCAGACTGGAGAGTGGCGTGCAGGTTCCGCCTTAGGCTCCCCATTGCCCACCTACGCCATACACCGGCGTGCATGTGTGCACAGCGGAGCCCTATACACCCATGTGCACCGCAGCACGCCCTCCGATGTGTCCATGGAGGGGGTACGAAGGCGGTCCATGATGCAGTGATGAGGGAGTTGGCAGCAGTGGTTCGTGAGAGCGGGATGGGCGGGGTGACGGTCGAGCATGAAGGCCTCCTACCTGAGGGGCGGCCAGATATCACATGCTTTGACCCAGCCATGGGACACACACTTGTGATGGACGTGGTCATCGCCGACCCACAGCGGCCGAGTCTGGGGAGGAGATCGGCGGAGCGGCCGGGCGTGGCATTGGAGGATGCGGTGCGCACGAAAGAGAGGAAGTATGGACGATGGCGACGCGAGGCAGAGCGCGACCATATGGAGTTTGTTTTCCCAGCGATGGAGACCTTGGGGGCCTTCTCGCGAGGCCTCGGCAAGGTATTGCGGACATCGTTTGAGGCGACCGAGCGGAGGTTGGCCTGACAAGGAGGTACCGCAGAGGTGTCGGTGCCGCTACGCGCCCTCCTCAACCAGCGCATGGCAGTGGCCCTGCAGCGAGCACAAGCGCAGCAGTTGCGACAGCGGGCCGCGGAGCGGGCGGCGGACACGTCTCTTGACCAGGACATTGCCAGAGTATGGAAAGTGCTGTATCGGAGGGATGAGGGACCATCTGTGGCAGACCTTTGCTTTGTGGAGCGGGGGTAGAGGGACAAATGGAGTTCGTTAGGATGGCGAGTGCGAGAGGAGGGCTATGTGCCAGACCTTACATTGTGTGCGCATGTTACTGGTGGCTCGTGTGGTCTTTGCTGATCCCACTATGGTGGAGATCTCAAACTTGCATGTCACATGTAAACTCATATTTCATTGATTGAGATTGATCTATGTGTCCATCTATCTATGTATCTATCTATCTATCTATCTATCTATCTATCTATCTAGCTATCTATCTATCTATATATCTATCTATCTATCTATCTATCT
>SZWC01007511.1:77442-96008 GCA_023375785.1 Penium margaritaceum
CCCCAATATCATACAAACCGCCTCGTTACAGTAGGGGGTTTGGGATTCATTTCTTTACTTGTCTAGGAACCTACTAGGCCCCGCGGTAGCAAGGCACGGTGTGTCTCCTTTCTTTTATCATTGCGTGTATTGCATGCTGCAACCACCCCCCCCAAATATCATACAAACCACATAGTTACACTTTGTTTCTTTTTTTCTTTTGATTTAAAATACACTGGTACCCATCGTTTTGCTGGATAGATCAGCGCTGTCCATAACCGCAAACGACATACCAACGGTGCCCATGTTTGTAAATGTACGAAGGAAAACGGAATGGGTGGAAAGATTAGATACCCACCATGTCCAAAACTAAAGTTGGCATGCCGGCACGCTAAAAATTTGGAACAGCGTGCCCAGTACGGACCAAATTCAAGCAGCTATATCCACAGGTCGAAAAAAAGCAACGACGTATCCACGCAAAAAGCTATGTTGTCGCTGCATGAAATGCAACATCGCAATAGTGATGACATGAAGCTTCATGAACAATCACAAACCCCTCTTTCGAGGTGTTTGTGATTGTTCGAGGGAGGGGTTTACGTGGGGTTTGCGTGGTGGGTCCGAGACACCCCTGCAAAGCGAAAGCATCTGCTAGGCCCCGCTTCTGCGGGGCCTAGCAGATGCTCACGCAAAAAAAAGAAAAACCCTCTACACCGAATGTAATTCGGTGCTGGGTTTGAGAGTATCTAGTTTGCAAACCAGGCTGGTTTGTGTGCCACGGGAAAAAATGTCAAATATTGAAATGGGCGTTTTCACTGGATTGCGATGGATCGATAACCTTTTGTTTTGTTTTTTTTTTTTTTTTTCGTTTTGACGCGCAAACCCCCTAGTACAATGTAGGGTTCTATGTTTTGCGCGGGCTCCGCCCGCACAAAACATAGAAAACCCTAAATTGTCATAAGGGGTTTGCGCATCGAACAAAAAAAAACAAAAGGGTCATCGCTCCATCGCGATCTCGCGAGGGAGTGACGGTCACGATCGAGCGACGGTCACATGAACCTCATCGCCATGCTTGATTAGCGCAGCATGTGGCTGATCGAGCATGGTGAGCGAGGGCCAAATACATCGTTCCTTTTTTTAAACAAGTGGGTATGCCATGTCAGAAATCTGACTCGCGGGTATGCCAGCTTAATAGTTAGCGCGGTGTAAGGCTGCACACGGATCCTGGGCTCCGCGGTACCCTACCCGTGAATCCGGATCCAGATCCGGATTCGCGGTTCCGGATCCAGGATTGAGGATCCGGCTTGTATCTGCGGATCCTGACCCGGATCCTATGGCAGAGGGAGGGGGTTTGGGGTAAAAAAAACCTGACTAGACGTCCGGCTCAAGTCATCTGCATAGCACACTCATTTGCACATTCGAAATCGAACAGCTGAACATGCGCGGCATATCTTGGACCAGCAAACTATTTCGCGACACGTCTGCATGGCTGACACATGCATCATGCGCGTCAACCGCGTGAAACTTGTCAAATTGCCAGCCTGGAGATGGCGACTTGACAGTTCATTGGTCTCATATCTTCTTATGTGTCGACCGACCAACCACCTGTAGCCCCATAATATCATCAGCACTATGGATGGCCGGATATGGTTTGGGCAAAGGCAGCTGTCGATGGACATTTTCATTGCAGTGCCACGCTGTTTAGAAGCACAACACGTTGTACATGACTCCCAAGATTTAGATCCAGGATCCGTGAATGTAAGGATCCGTTGTACATGACTCCCAAGATCCGGATCCAGGATCCGTGAATACATGGATCCGTGAATCCAAGGATCCGTTACCCCGGTTCCGGATCCAAGTGCAGGACCCGTCGCACGGATCCGGATCCTTCTGATTATCCGCGGATAGGAACCGTGTGTAGCCTTAGCACGGTGCGGGTATCCGAGCTATTACGCCCAAACAGAATTCCACTTCACTCTTGAAGTCCGACGTCGCCGACTTCAAGGCTCACACGTTGGTCAACATCTTGACCCACAAGTGGTACTTTGCCAGCTTTAGCGTCGATCTGCGTCTTGTCCTCAACAGAGTGTCCACCTAGAGTAGTGTCGTTGCATTCCTCCAAAAGCATTCTTTCCACCTCTACATATGGTGGTACAACTACGTGGCGAGTGAATCGCCATCGCAAGTAGGGGTCGTCGAACCTTGTTTTCTTGTACCTGGAGAACCCGTTGTAACCCTTTGCATAAAGCCTTGCAAGGTATTGGTTCCGCTCGACAAGTAGCATGCTTATCTCAGCCATTAGATCTGGTCACTAACTTAGAGCATCCGCCAGATTACTTTTTCCATGTCTGTACTTGATGTGGGGTCGAAGCTGGACGCGATCAACTCCATCGATCAAGTTTATAGACGGCTCAGGTTTGGCTCATAAAAATTGCAATCTCAAGACGTCTGTAGCAATATGAGCCAATCAGATGGGCAATTGGTCGATGGAGATGTTTTCGACCGGACATGAGCCTCACCATCTACTCCCTTGCTTTGACGTTTCCTGACTCCTCATTTTTCAATGTAGTTTCCTCCTCCTTTATTGCCTACTGATGCTATTTTGGACAGTTGCATGAGATATGAACTGGCTTCTCACAAGTCCGGCAGAGTTGTTGATAGCATTGATTGATGGTGTCAATCTCCATTGAGGGCGAGGTTTGCGTCGACAGCGACCTTCCTCTGCCACAGTAAGTCTTGTAGCTTTGGAATCGTCAGCCATTGGATTTCTGCATATGATTGTTGTAGTTTGCGTTGTCAATGTGATTGACTGTTGCGATTATTCATGGAAGATCATCATGGATGCTAAAAATGGTAACTTCTTGCTAAATATCTCACTTAAGACTGTTCTAGTAGAAACGGAATTCACGAGGGGCGAGGTTGCTACTGGTGATGATTTTGCGGAAATGTCACAAGGATTTTGTCACACTGGATTGCTGACGCATAGGCGTTCAAGCATATACCCTATATCAGACTTCTTGTTCAGATTTCCAAAGTGGGAGACGGTTGCGTGCGCAAAATCTCTTCATGTTTCCAATGGTGTGAGGGGGTTGTGCCACGTCGGACTTATCTGCACGAGAGGTATTACGCCTGCGATGAACGATGTGAGAGTGATTGTGAGAAACTGGGGTGCAGTTCCAACGTGGCCAATCGGGTCTACTGTGTTCACGGCTAAGTTTTGTGTGAGTGATTCTGAGTCTAAGCGTGAGCTTTCCAGTTGCCTCACGCTCTGTTTCTGGCAGTTGAAGACAAATGTGAGACAGTCACTTTTGCGAGGGGAAGAACGCGATTTTGCACATGTTTTTGAACATGGACTTGATTTGAACATTTGTACGGATAGTTATGAGAACTCCAACGCACCAAACCATGCGCAATTTGGATCACCGTAGCTCTCGCTACGACAGCCAAAGTGGAGCACCCCAAATCAGCCGCTCAGTTGGCGGTGCGCACCACGTCGCCCGCCGAGGTGCCCTCACATATCAAGGACGCATCAAAACACAATTCTGGAGGCGCAGATGTCCCTACATGTAGCAGTGGAGCCCCTCGCGGCTTTGGGGTCTGTTTTGATGAGTTAATCATCGTGTTTGGTGATGGGGATTGATGTGGTTTGAAGCCTGTCCGCGGACTTGTAGTCAGAAATTAGACCAAGTCCCCTAGTAACAAACTGTACTATTGAGTTTTGGACTCTGAGCGAGGATTTTAGCTAAGTCCCTCAGTAACAAAGTGCACTCCTGAAATCCGGCGGGTCATCCACCGGACGCCTCGGCAGCTCTTCAGGAGCCAAATCCCCAGATGGCATTTTGTTACTTGTTCTGGTTAACTATCACCTGAAGCCAAATAGCTAAGGGTGCACACAGGTTCCAGGAACCGCGGTTCCGGAACCGCGGTTCCGGTTCTGGAACCGGAACCGCGGTTCCGGTTCCAGGATTCTGGAACCGTCCAGGAACCGCGGTTCCGGAACCGCGGTTCCGGTTCCAGGATTCTGGAACCGTCCAGGAACCGCGGTTCCTGAGCCCAGGTCTATGGAGGGGATGATGAGTGGGGAGGGGGGAGGTTTCAGGCTTTTTTTGCTGATGTGGCACCCTTTGAGGCCATGTGAGTACTCGTATCAATTACTCACGTACAATTCAGGAGTGTGGAAGGTCTTTATCCTTGTATTTTTGGGAAAAAACATGGTAGTGGTAGCCAGTAATGCTTCATGTTTGAGAAGAAATTCTGTGGAACCGTGACTGGAACCGCGGTTCCGTGAGGAACCGCGGTTCCGGAACCGGAACCGCGGTTCCGGTTCTGAGCTGGAACCGGAACCGCGGTTCCGGAACCGGAACCGCGGTTCCGGTTCTGAGCTGGAACCGGAACCGCGGTTCCGGTTCCATTCTCAGAACCGCGGTTCCGTACCGGTGTGCAGCCTTACAAATAGCTGGCCGGCTTCCAGAGCCGCCGCACACACCCCAACTTTGGATGCACATATCTCCCTTGTTACTAGTCCTCTTCCAGTGAAACAACTTCCACCGGATTTAGCAACTTGTCAAATTTCAGGGGCAATCCTCCATTTTAAGATCCAAGAAGTTTTAAAATCACGAGATCCAATGACGAGGAATTTGCTCTCCCTGGGGGCTCGACGGCGCCTCCCGTTGTCGCACTTGGGCATGCAGAGGGGCAATCTTCAACATTCTCCCCCTTGCACCTGCCATGCCCGCTAGTCCTGCTTGCTACCACTCATCTCCCGCTTCACCCTCTAGCCCACTATAGCTGGTCATCCCAAGTCTGGCCTCGCTCAATGCGTGCCGGTCCACGGGTTGCACATTGGTCAAGCAATCCGCAAGCATGTTGTGCGTGCTGTAGTGTTGCAGCACCATCTGCCCCTTTTCAACCATGTCCCGTGCGTAGTGATCACTCACGTTGATGTGCTTCATCCTCCTGTGCTGCGTCGGGTTATTGGTAAGTGAGATTGAGCCGGTGTTGTCCGGCAACACCGGCTCCTGCTGCGACATGTCCAACTCCCCAGTGTTCCACACTGGGAGACACTGGGGGAGTTGCACACCTCCATGTACATCTCTTTATCTATGATGCCATTGAGAAAGGCCATCTTAACATCCATTGAGAAAGGCTGTCTTAACATCCAAACTTTCAGGTGTGCCACATTTGGCTTGCGCCCGCTCCAAACCTCATGTGGCATCTTCCAGCCGCTCCTCCCCTTCAGCACCGCTGTAGGAATGAGGTTGATGGTGTAGCTGGCTGTATGCAAAGTTTCTACCCAAAAAGCTTCGCAAAAATTCTGCGACCATGTTCAGTAGCGTCTGTTTTGCCCGCTCCACCATGCCATTTGACTGAGGTGAATACGGCGTTGTTTGTTTCCATTTTATGCCTTGCTGCTCCATCCACCCGCTACAGCCCACATACTCTCCGTCGTTGTTGCTTTGAAGCACTCTGACCTTCCGGCCGGTCCGCCTCTCCACCGCAGTAACATACTCCTTCAGCCGGTCTAGGACCTCACCATTCTGCTTCATGAAGTATATGTAGAATGTTTTGCTTTAGTCATCTATGAAGGTGACAAAGTAATGCGCGAGCTCTTTGAACCCGTCTTGAATGGTCCGCACACGTCGTTGTGCACGACCTCCAGTAGGATCGAGGTGCAATTCACGTTCTCGTTGAATGGCTTGTGCCACACCTTGCTCAAAGTACAGGGCTCGTCCTTTTTGTGATTTGCTGCATCTGTTGCTTCTTCCACACTGTCGATGACGAGGCCGCGTACAAGCTCACGCTTCGCCATCTCCTTCAAGATTGCGAGTGAGGAATGCCCTAGTTGTCGGTGCCAGAGCTCTAGATAAGCTCCCCCTCCTTTGGCCAGGTTGACGTTGCGTTCCTGCAAGTCTGCTGAGTCTGTCATTGTGCTGGTCACCTTGGTCTTCACAATGTAGAGGCCTCCCTCGTGCTTAGCCTCCAGCATGGGCTTGCCGCCACCTTCCTTCCGCACGACTGCCCCTCTTCTCCTCAAGAGCACCTCCTACCCCTTGTCAGTCAGGCGGCTGACACTTAGAATGTAAGCCAAATCAGGTACGTGCTGCACGTCCTAGATGACGCATTGCACCGGCTTCCCACCAACAACCACCTTCAAGTCCACGTCTCCTTCGCCAGCCGCTGGCTTGACCTTGTCGTTTGCGACCACCATGGATTTTCTGGACTTGGTGTAGTTGATGAATCCGACCTTCTCAACCTGGATATGCTCCTCCGCTCCGGAATCAAGGTATCGTCGGTTGGCCTTCTTGAGGTAGTGGTTTTGAGTGCCGTTTAGGAGAGAACTTTTACCTTTGGCGTCCTTGCCGCCGGCCTTTGCCTTCTTGGTGCACTCACAGGCCCAGTGGCCCTCCTTGTTGTAATTTTGGCACACAACCTTCTTGGCGCCCTTCTTGCCGCCGCCATGTCCGCCACCTCCTTTGACCTCACTTCCGCCACCATGCGTTTTGGTGATGAGGGCTGATGAGGACGACGAGAACACCCTGCAGCTCCATCACTGCGCCTCGTTGCGGATGTACTCTGCAAATGTGCTGTAGGTGAGCTTGTCCTCTGCCCATCCTCGCAAGATTGTAATGAGAGGGCTCGAAGTGTCGGGAAGGGCCAAAAGGAGGGCCATCTCCTACAGCTGTGTGTTGATCTTCCACTCCACGTCATTGCACTGTGAGGCGAGCGACTCGATCTGCTCCATGGCGGTGATTGCATCATCTCCCTCTTGGATCCTTACCGTGAAGAGTTGATTCATTGCGAAGATTTTCTTTGCCAGCAACTTGGATTGATGGATGGCAAAGAGTTTTTGCCAAGCCTCGGCTACCATCTTGCAGCCCTGAAAGAAGCTCCACTACGATTTCGCCGTCCCGGACACTAGCAGCATGAGCGCCTCCGTGTCCTTCTTTGCGAAGACCACCTTCTGCGCTTCCTTCGCCATCGCTTCGTCGAGGACTTCCGTTCCTTTCATGACCTCTTGTAGTTCCCTATGCACAAGGTGTAGCTCAAAGTGCCACCTCCACAGGCTGTAGCCAGGGCCACTTGCATGCTTTTGGATGGCCTGCGTCGCCTTCTGTGCCATTTGCACAGTTTTCAACTACGAGACCTCAGAGCTTGACGGCGACGTTGTCCCTTACGATGATCCCGTCCGTCGAGAAAGCCGTGAACGATTTGTAGACCGGTCAGGGCCGTCAGCCAATAACCCTTCGTCAGAAACTGGGGTGCAGTTGCAACGTGGCCCGTCAGGTCTAGTGTATTCACAGCTAAGTTTTGTGCGGGTGGTTCTGAGTCTAAGCGTGAGCTTTCTGGTCGCCTCACGCTCTGTTTCTGGCATTTGAAGACAAATAAGAGATACTCACTTTTGCGAAAGGAAGAACGCAATTTTGCATTTGTTTTTGAACATTGACATGATGTAAACATTCGTACGGCTAGTCATGAGCTCTCCAATGCACCAAACCGTGCGTGATTCGGATCACCGTAGCTCCCGCTATGTCAGCCAAAGTGCAGCATCGTGAATCAGCCGCTTAGACAAAGACAAGCACCACGTCACCCGCTGAAGTGCCCTCACAAATCAAGGACCCATCAAAACGCCAGTCTGGAGGCGCAGATGTCCCTATGTGTAGCGGCGGTGTCCCGCGTGCCGTTGGGGTCTGTTTCAATGAGTTGATCATCTTGTTTGGTGATGGGGATTGATATGGCTTGAAACCTGTTCGCGGACGTGCAGTCAGAATTTTGACAGTCCCCGAGTAACAAAGTACATTTCTGAGTTTCGGACTTCGAGCTAGTAATTTGGCTAAGTCCCTCAGTAACAAACTGCACTCCTGAAATCCGGCGGATCATCCACCCAACGCCTCGGCAGCTCTTCTCAAGCAAAATTTCCAGATGACATTTTGTTACTCGTTCCGGTCAATTATTCACCGGAAGTCGAACCGCGGCCGGCTCCCAGAGCCGCCACATACACCCAAACGTTGGAAGCCTATATCTCCCTCGTTACTAGTCCGATTCTGATAAAACAGCTTCCACCGGATTCAGCGACTTGTCAAATTTCAGGGGCAATCCTTGTTTTTAGGATCCGAGCAATCCTTGAGTTGCCAGATCAAACGATGATGAATTTCCTCTCTCTGGGGGCCTCGCGGCGCCTCCCGTTGCTGGACTTGGGCATGCAGAGGGGCAATCTTCAACAGTGATGGCGTGAGCCGTTGATCAGGCTGTAAAGTACTCATCAGCCACATTGTGACCGTTGGTCCCTTTCAGTTTGCAGGGTCAAACTGCTCAGGTTATGCTAGTTGAATATGTAGTTCAATCAAGAGTTAAAATTTCTCTCAGTGAGCACTGCTTTGCACGTAGGGGAAATGTGAAGCTCCTCCATTGCCGCGTTGAGTTGTTGGATAAGATGGGTGTTAAGGCTTTCCAGTCAAACAACTTTTGGGAGGGTTCCTTGTTATATTGAGCCTGTCGGCCGGTGCCTCCCATTGTGCAAGGTGTCAATGAGACAGACAGCGACAGGGAGAAAGGATTCTGCGAGCTACAGGGATCCATCACCAAGTTAGTCATTGGGTTTGTCGGTGTTGCACCATTAGCCATGAAATTCGCCGCTACTCTTATGTTATTGTGGAGAGTGTCGGTGTTTGCGTTTTGCTGTTTCTTGATCGCTAGAGTGTTTTCCAGTGACTGCTGCTTGTTGCAGGGTGTGCTCACTCTGTTCATTGGCATCGCACGGTCTGTGATATTCTTAATGGTGGAGACACAGTGAAGACTCGAGCGAGGTTGTCACCACGTAGTTCATGCATCAATTGCTCTTCTGACGCCACTGCACCGTGATACCAAGTGTTATGCCAAGCAGAACATACCCTACTGCACTTGGATTTCGATAACTTCAAATTTACAATTTAGGGTAACTTGTATTTCGTTCATGGTTTTTGGTGAAAGAGTTATTTAGGTTCTACCTTTGATTTCGTTCAACAAACAGGGTCCCAACTTTATATTCGACGATGAACTGGTTCGTCTCCGCCTGTTTGGATGTCGCGGTTCCGTTAGACGTCTTGCCGGAGACGTGGGTTGGCAGAGCACTGTGCGTCGCTCGTCAAAGGAGGACGCCACGTGGAAGTACTTCAACGTTGTTTGCGACTACGTTCTATTCGCGTATCTCGTGTCGCCCCAACAGCTCTATTTTGGCCGAATGGGAGCGCTGTCATCGATTTGGTTCTTTGAAAAGCTGAGGAGGCAAATCAGCAACCAGATCTACACACTGCCATCTGTTTCATTCGCTGCCACGTGATCTCTAACTTGCGGTCATGGATCGCTTCCTGCAAAAAGTCACCCCGGAGGAGCGTGCTCGCCGCATCACTTAGGCCGTCCGCCAAGGTCCACCTGCACGTCCGCCACCCCCCAAGAGGCCAGTTGGTCGGCCTCGTAAGGCACGTGTCCTCAGCTTTGATGACAGTGATGAGCCACAGGCGGCATTCAACTGCACCGGGACCTACGACGAGGCAACCACAATCATCGTGTCACCGCTGCCCATTCCAAGGAACGTCGACCTCGTCATCTGTGCGCCGCCTCAAGTGACCCGACAGCAACGCCTAGATGATGGCGTTGGCTGTTCTCGTGATCACGAGGAGGCTGGTTGCCGCATGCGCATGCAGTAGCCGTTGTCGACACATCCGACCACCGTCAAGCGTCCTCCTACATACGATGAGAAGGGGAAGGCTAAGGTCCACGATGCCCCTGGGTACGCCGACAACGGAAAAAGCACGCATTGTCCCAAAGACAGCAGCGCCCGGAGTGGGGCTATCGGCATCAAACAGTCACCTCGCACCAATTGCAGCGGCACTGACAGCGACAGCTCGCTTGCAGTCATTTTAAGTGATGAGGACAGCAGCACAAGTACTGACAACGGCAGCGATGATGCCAGCAGTGACAGTGAACAGGCAAACGACGACAGCACGGACACGGAGGTCATGGCAATTCAATTGCATCATGCAACATCATCTGACAGTGGCAGTGGCGTGTCAACATGTTCATAATTGGGCCCGTACTGTGACTGGTTCGCGTCCGGCCGCTTCCGCACTATCTACAAGGCCATGAAGCAGCACAAAACAGCATACAGCACCGTCAAGCATCTCCGTGCGACTTTTCGTACCCCCGACGGGTTTTCCGTCTACGACAGACTCTCTCCGTCTACCGTTTCTGGTTGGTTTGAGCCCGGCACCCTTGTGCTGAAGCCGCAGTTCAAGGACGCGGTCATTGCATCCATGGGAAGAACCGCGACAGCACCCATCTCTACCAACAGAAAGAGAAACCATGGGAGTAAGGGGAAGCGTGCATGGCTGGCCACACGTCCCGAGATTGTGGCCGAGATTGAAAAGGTTCTCATTGATGCCCGGCAGGCCGGCAACGCCCTCAACAGCAAGATGATCCGCCGTGAGATTCGAGGAGTGATTGCTTGTTTTTCTCCCGACGAGTTGGAAGATCTCGGCGGCCAAGCTTTTGGACGCCAATGGGTCCGGAAATTTTTTCGTCGAGAACTGGGGTGGTCGTGGAGGTGTGGTACGACGGCTGCTCAAAAAGTGCCGGCGGATTGGGAGAATAAAGTCCTCAAATTTCATCAGCGCGCAAGCATCATGTGTTCGCTGTACAACATTAACCCCTTTTTCGTCATCAACGGCGACCACAAAGGGGTTCAGCTGATGCCAAGCGCCACCCACACCTTCGCACCAAAGGGGTCCAAGGACGTTGGCATCCTTGGACTTGATGACAAGAGGCAGATTACAGCCCTTGTCTTGTGCAGCATGGCAGGTGAGATGCTGCCACTGCAGCTCATCTTCGGGGGCAAACCTAAGCGCTGCTTGCCACGCGGCCCAAAATCTCGCAATCTTGCTGACGCTGGTGCGGTTCTGTCGTTCACGCCGAACCATTGGGCGAACGGCGAGACCACGCGTGAGTGGATTCGTGCCGTGGTCCAGCCGTACTACCAGCGCATGTGCGCCAAGATGGACGTAGCGGAGTGCGACACCAACATGCTGTTGATTCTGGATGCATGGCGTCCGCATGCATGTGCCTCGTTTCAGCAGTGGCTCATGCACAACTTCCCGCACATGCGGACTTGCTACATCCCACCTGGGTGCACGAGCAAGGCGCAGCCATGCGATGTGGGCATCATGCGGCCATTCAAAAACAAAATCGAGGAGGAGTACGCTGCATGGGGCAGTTCTCGCACCCGCGAGGGACTTCCCACCAGTGTAGGCATGTCCATCCTCAAAGAGGAGGCATGCGGCTGGATGTTCAACGCATGGGAGTACATCAAGGGTGAAGAGATAGTGAAGGCTGCTTGGTTGAAGACGATGTTCCCCCGCGTGTTCACACCCGCTTTTCAGCGCGAGGCTGCACCGCTAGTTGGGGAACTTTTGTTTGCAGAGGAGCTGTTGGAGGAAGAGGATGAGGTTGTGTGAATTGGTTCAGAGACTGAATGTTTGTATCCTTCCTTTGAAACTTCGCTTATGTGATGACATTATTCTGATGTCATTTTTTCGGACCCTTCCACATTGCCTGCTTCCTAGGAAGGACTGCTTGTGTGTGACGTCATCGAAGCATCGCTGCAAGATCACCCTTGTTTTCGTTGAATTTTGTCGAACGACAGTTCTGTTTTTGTACTCCGTCAATTAGCAACCAAAAGCAACGACACATTAATTTTAGTCACAGAACCCGGGTCCCATGAAAATGTAGGAAATAAATTTCAAAGCAATTCATTAGGTTATACTTTTGCCATTCGACCAATAACATATTTGTTGAAGGAAACTGTCCAAAAGATTATACATAATCAAAATCCAAGTGCAGTAGGGTAGGTGGTTCATAGGTATGAGGTGCGGGACAATAGAACATTTGATGAATTGGGACTAATGGATAATCTGTGTTCAGCAATGAGTGTGCTTTGATGACAAGTTTCGAGTAAGTTGAGCACATGCGTACAATGTCAATTGTTTGAATGAAGCATGTGTTGGATCCTCATCGCTCAAGCCAAGTGATGCCTTCAAGGTCGCACCGTGAATGGCTGCTTCAAGGAGCTCCTCCAGGACATCAGGGAGCTTCAAGAATATTGAGGAGAAGTTTAATAAGTGTCCAGCATCATTGAGAAGTAGAACGAAAAACATTGAAACATTGATAAAGTTTGTGATACTTCTGTCGAACCTTCAAGAAAGTGGTAGAAGTGGTCAGAACCCTCTCGAATGGAACTCCGCAGGTCAGGACAGGTGGCCAAAATTCCCTCGGCCGTTTGGTATAAAAATCCTGAAGTCGTCGTGCGGTGGACCACAAATGTGATGAAAAAAGCGCCCACTCGTATATGCCAGGGACATAACACATATAACAAGGAGATTAAAGAAATTGGGATACTTGATGAGTCATATACTTTAGTAAATACATTCCGATGATTTTTTTTGGAAATTTCCGATGCATACAATAGCAAGGAACAAAATAAATCACATGCTTTTTCGAAGGCTCTCGGGTCCAGTGATGCGTGCGACACTGCATTGTGAGTGCTTGCTTCGATAAACCCCTTCAAGAAGTCCAAGGCTTTCTAGAATATCAAGGCGCATCTTGATGAAATTCTAGCACCGTCAAGAAGTCGACTGAACAGTATTGAAACATCGATACGATTCCTGATACTTCCTTTGAAAATTCTAGAAAATGGTCAAACTTGTCTGCATCTACAAAACTGAAGCATTGAGGGTCGGGTCACATGGCCAAAGTGCCTTCACACGAGCAAATAAAAATCTTGATGTCCACGTGTGATGGGCCACAAAGATAATGACAGAAATATCCACCATTGAAGTTTAGGGAGTCATGTACGTGTGAGAAGTAAAACTTCTACTCCTTTTAGAGGCAACATCCAAACGTGTTAGCTGATGTAGGCCAGTATCCTTTTCACTTATCTCCACTCAGTCACTGGAACTCCAGGACGCCTGATGGCTATTTCAACACCATCAACCTTTGCTTGCGTATCCTCAAGTTCTCTCAGAAGTTTTCTCAGTGACCAGCTTTCCCAGTGGTGTTTTCTGTACCTGTTTATCACCATTTCCGTAAAGGTTCTGTTTCTGCACTTGGTCCTTCTTTTAATTTGTCATGCTGACAGCTAAGGAGACCAAAAAAAATTCCACCTTCTGACTAGCTGTTGTTTGGGAGCCTGCACATACCCCTTACATTTGACTTTTTTTTTTTTTCAAGAGTTAAGTGACAGTAAAAAATGATTAAAATCTCTAACCTTGTAAGTTGGACATGTTTCATCCAACGCCCCTCGGTTTCTTTGCTGCATGATTTTGCTCCAAATGCCCATTCAATTCCTTCGTCTTTCCCTAAGACTTTAGTTTTAAAGTCTTAAAACTTCGGAAGTTGAGAGCAAAGTTGCACCACACAAATCACTTCAGTGGTCTTCACGCAACTTGCTTTAAAACTGGTGCACTACCACATGCACATGCTCTCTTGCCCTCCCCACCATCACAAGTCAACGTGAGACTACATGCGAAGCAAGTATGTTTTTCTTTCTGCCTGCATTCCATGCAAGAAATTGCGCAGATGAAACTGTGTACAGAGAAATCAGATTTTTTCAGATTTGAGAGTGATTCGTCCATAAGAGCTGAGTTAACTAGTCTCTCAATGGTCAAATGAAAACAAATGTTTTGGTAAAACATATGGATTACTCTGATAGGTTGGTCTTTTTTCCACCAATTGGTTGGAATTGAGAGTTTCTACACGTGCATGTGGGCTAGAGTTGTTGAATAGTGCATGCCCAAGTGCGGTGCTAGGAGGCACCGATGAGCCGCCAGAGTGAGGAAAAATCCTCGCAGTTGGATGTTACGGCTTGAGGATCTCTTGGATCCTAATATGAAGAATAGAAACTGAAATTTGACAAGTTGCTGAGTCCGGTGGAAGTCATTTAACCGGAATCGGACAAGAATCAAGGGAGATATGTGCTTCCAAAGTTGGGATGTGTGCGGTTGCTCTTGGAGTCGGCCGCAGATCGACTGCCGGTGAATAATTGACCGGACAGAGTAACAAATGTCCATTTGGGGATTTTGCTTCGAAAGGGCTGCCTAGGCATCCAGTTAAAGATCTGTTGGATTCCAGTAGTGTAGTTTGTTACTGAGGGACTTCGCCAAAATTCTGGCTCGGTGGCCGGAACTCAGTAGTACGATTTGTTACTCGGGGACTAGGTCAAAATTCTGACTGCAGGTCCGCAAAAAGGTTTCGAACCACATCAATCCCTATCACCAAACTCGATGATTAACTCATCAAAACAGACCCCAAAGGTGCGAGGGACACCACCACTACGTGTAGGGACATCTGCGCCTCCGGAATGGTATTTTGATGGGTCCTTGATGTGTGAGGGCGCCTTGGCGGGCGACGTGGTGCGCGCCACCAATCGAGCGGCTTGTTTTGCGTGGTCTGCTTTGGCTGACGTAGCGGGAGCTACGGTGATCTGAGCTATGCACGATTTGGTACGTTGGAGAGCTCATGCCTAACCCTACAAATGTTGAGATCATGTCCATGTTGAAAAACAAATGCAAAACTGCGTTATTCCCTTTGCAAAAGTGACTGTCTTACAACTGCCACAAACATAGCATGAGGCAAGCAGAAAGCTCATGCTTAGACTCAGAACCTGGAGACAAAACAGAAATCCGTGAACACCAAGTGCAGAACCTGTCAGGGCACATTGGAACTGCCTCCACCTGGGGGCCGCTTTTTGACAGATGTATATCCCCATACTTGTGTTCCTTTTGTTTTTTCTAGGTTCTTTCACAAAGTTTGCTCTTTCAAGAATACATTTTCTGTATCTTAACTGTTTTTTTGGATTGTATTCAATCCTTGTGCTCTCACATAACATACTGCTAATGGAGATCCTCTCATTCTCAGAGCGTTGAGGAGACAATGCCACTTCACCGAACCATACAATAGACAACAGCAGCAATGAAAGCATGTGGGTTGGACTGGGTTGGGCTATTTGGGGCGTACAGGTCCTTACAATGTGGAAGCTTTGAGTTGAGGGCTTCCATAACGTAGGCCTCAGGCAAAGCCGGAGCTGGAATGTTGTCGTTTTTTTTTGGGTAGTTTCCCCCATCATGATTGCCTTCTTGCCGATGATGAGAAGCGTTTGTGGCGGCATCTTAGGCTGCATTAACGGTAGCAAAAGTTGCGGTAGTCGTAGCAGCTGCATCCGGCTGCCCTTGTAACAGCAGCGGCAGTGGAAAATGCCAGGATCATAGGGAGGAGCAGCACTTGCAGTAGCAATAGCAAAAAACAATACAGCAGCAGAAGCAGCAGCAGCAGCAGCAGCAGCAGCAATAGCAACAAGAGGATTAGAAACAGAGCAATAGCAGCAGGAAAAACAACCCTAGTTCGTTGGGTCATTTTGTTGACTACTAGCAGTAGCAGCATCAGCCGCACCAACTGTAGCAGGAGCAACAGCAATTGTAGCAGACGGAACAGAAGGGAAGGCAGAAAGTCCTGCTCTAGAGTAGGCCAGTGGAGAAGGTACGACAGCCACGTTATACACTAACAGCTCTTAGTGTGTATGGCAGCTGCGGTAGCTATTGCCGCCAGAGCCTTTCATTCGGACATTGACCCAAGCCCGTCTGTTGAAAGGCTCATAGGTAGATGAACTCATTGACCAACGAGCTCATCAATCGAAAAATCCTCTCATCAGTGAGGGTCGAGCTCGCTTTGCTGCCATCACCGAGAAAAAAACAGTTGGTGGAGAGGAGGTGAGCTTCGTCAACCCCACCCAACCCAGGGTGAACCAGAGTCCCATACTTTGTGGCCCCTTTCTTGTTCGTCGCTTATCCTTTTCATTTTATTGTTATTTGTCTCCTTTTTCACATCCTTTTCTTGTACTTGGTGCAGATCTGGGCATCTGGGATGCTATCCCGATGCCTCTGGAGACCGTACTTCTCCCTCTTTCATACCCCATCCTCTTCAGTCCAGACCCTCACATGTTGAAGCTTGACCCCATGCAATAGGAGACCAACATTTTCATGTCCTCTTCGCTTCTGATAGCCAACCGGGCTTCCACGCTAGCCACTTTGGTGGTTGTTGTACCCCACCTAGGGTGGCTACAGATTCCATCACCTTTCTACCCTACCATTCATGGGCCGCCTTTCTCCATCCTAAATCCCTCCATCATGGCTTCAGCTAGCAGATCTATTGCCTCAACCTCAAGTTTCCCTCTCTGACATCTCTCTCTAATCTCAAGTTGCAATATGGTCCAGACGTATCCGCTCCATAATGGAAAATGTCTCATATTGTGGTTTCAACACGGTTTTGCTGCATTTTTTGTGCTGTGCTGTCTTGTGTAGTTTGTGCTGGGACAAGCTGCACTGGATGCCCTTGTTTATCCCTTCGTCTGCCGTTGCTACTGAAATACATGTGCATGTTGCTCCCTCACTTTCTCCTGAGCACACATGTTTTCTCCATCTCCGTCTCTGTCGCATGCATACTACAACCATCCATACATCATCATCATGGCGTAGGTCCTGATCACAGCACATTCCCTGTGCCATGAAATTTAGACTACTTTGATTGTGCACAAGGCAAGCTTCATTGCCCATCCTTCCCAATGTCTAAATCCTGGACAATTCATCCACTTACCCTTGTACATGCAGAAATCATGGGTTCTCTCCATGATGAGTTTCTTGGAGGTGTCCGACGGTATGTGTTGTGTATTACCAATGATTTCATCCAGGGACATGCTGTACGTCACAAATGACATGCACATCTTTCTTACCATTCACCTCTACCTCCATCTTGACATCTCGTTGGCCAGCCACCTGCTCGAATTTCTTGTTGGCGACCATCTTTGACTTGGCGGACTTGGTGTAGTGGATGAACCCCACCTTCTTGACCTGGGTGTGCTCCTCGGCAACATAATCCAGGTACCGCCTGTTGGCCCCTTGATGTTGTGGTTCTTGGTGTCATTGAGGAGGGGGCCTCCTTGCCTTTGGCATCCTTTCCACCAGCCTTAGGCTCCTCCTGGTACCTGCTGCATGCCTTGATGCCATTTTCACCACTTGCATTTTGGTCACCAGGGCCAACGAGGAAGTCGAGGCCTCATCGCCGCTGCAACGATGTTCCTTGTTGCGGATGTATTCACTGGCTAGTGGTGCCATAGGTGAGCTTGTCCTTTTCCCATCATCCGAGGAAAATGATGAGAGATTTCCAACTGTCAAGTGGAGCCATGAGGAAGACCATCCCTTGCAGTTGCAAGTCGGCCTTCCATCCCACATCAGTGCACTGCAAGGTGAGTAACTCGATCGGCTGCATGGTGATGAGGATGTCCTCTCCCTCTTTGATCCTCACCGTTCTAAGTCACTTCATTGTGCGGATTCTGTTCACGAGTGACATTGTTTGCTGGATGGTGCAAAGCTGTTTCCATGCCTCGGCCGCTGATGTGTAGCCCTGGACGTAACCCCATTGAGTCTCAATGGGAGAAAACATTAGGAGCATGAGCGCCTCCTTTTGCATTGAGTCTCCGCTCAGGCTCACTGAGTCTCAATGGTAGAAACCATGAGGAGCATGAGTGTCTCCGTTTCAGAAAAGGCCTTCTTGAAAAGCCCTTTCCAAAGGCCTCCTTCTCCTTTCCTGTGACCTTCTTCTCATTGAGCATTGCAGTGCTCTTCTTAAGGTCAAGTAGCCCCTCGTGTGCAAGTTGGATCTAAAAAATGCCGCCTCCACAGCCCGAATCCTAGGCCACCTGCATTATTCTGGATTAGCTATGGCTCCGTCTTCAGCACCATCTTGCACTTCCGGGACACGGAAGCGAGATTGTCCGAGACGCTCCTCCCCTCAGCTACAGAAGCCGTGAAATCTTTTGGACCCTTTCAGGACTGTGGACCCACAACCCTTTCTTGGAAATTTGTGTCTTTAACGTGCCCTGATGATGGTCCAGGGTTCGCGGCTTGTTTGAGCAGCGTTCTGATATGAAGCTTGAGCTTTCTAGTCGCCTCACGCTACGTGAGCAGAGTTCTGGTGGATGTCAGCAACACCCAAAAGTGAAGACCTGGGGATGCATTTTGGTTGGTTATCTTGACAAAGACCATGTCAATAAGTTCATTGTGCTACTCAGAAGCTTTCCAACTCTCAAAGAAAACGAAATTTGGACAAGGCTATAGGAAGTTTCGCTTGTTGCTGTGTAGGTCATGTACCTACCACATGCAGCACATGCCACCTAATGAGTCTGCTGCTGTCTCTCCATCATCTGTCGCTGAAGGGAAGGGCATGTGTGCCAAAAGCGTCCAATTGGTTACAAATACTGCACCTCTGATTCCCAGGGCCACGTCCACGACCACGACCGCTACCACCGTGTTTGCCATGAACTGCACCAGAAAAGCCACCAGGTGAGGCGAAAGATGTCTGGGTCAACCCAGCTACAGCAGGATAGGAGCCCTGGTGTGCGTATGCTGTTGGTGATGTGGCTATCATGTCACGTGCCTCGTCCTTCAAGATATCCTTGTAGTTGCACAACTCCTCAAAGGCTGCTGCAAGATTGATGAGCTCAATCTCGGTGA
>SZWC01007511.1:114148-127195 GCA_023375785.1 Penium margaritaceum
GTGGGGGCCACCGCGCATGCCCCGACTGCCACCTCGGTAGGCAGAGGGCAGCGCTGGCGGTAGTGGACAAAGGGTCGTTGTGTCAGCTGAGGCGATGGGGTCGGCGTGGCAACCGGCCTGAGGCAACGGACAAGAAAATAAGGCCGCCATAATGGCACTTGCTTTCCGCTCCTAGTATTGCAACTAAGAGGAGATATCACCCTCAGAATCACGGTTCCACACTGAGGTGTTCATAGGAATCACTTCCTTGCATTATGTCCTTAGCACCTGGTCACTTTTGCACAAGGAGCAAACTCTTGGGGCTTAGACCAACCAATGCTTCTTTAGTGTCTGCCTCTGGTGGAAAACTCTGTGAGGAGTCTCAAAGGTAAGAACTGTAATCAATGATAGGCAACTGACAGGTTCTTATAGTCCTAGAGCCAGCCTCTAGCATAGGCGCGCAATGACTCCTTGGTTGGGCCACTTTGGGGGCAATCTAGATTGCATCATCCCCCCTACCTACATGGCGTTCCTTCTGACCGCCAAGTGGTGCGAGCCACCAGGGATGACCTTGGAATGTTCTAAGTTGTCTCTTGAGAAGTTCCTGTCCCCCTTCTAGTCACAAGGAATGTTAGTCAATGGGCTTGGATTTGACCCTGTGACCTCTCGCTCAAGAGACTAACTCTGGAACATCTAAGCCACAAGGAGTTGTCTTAGGTTGTTTTTGCGTGCTACACTATCCACTTTAGACCAAGGGAGTGGTGCATGCCTTGTCTATGTGGACCAGACTTAGGGGACTTACTCCAAGGGAGCGGTGCATGCCTAATCCGTCATGTGCCTTTCCAAATGTTAGCTATGGAGAAGGGGCAGATCAAGTCAACAAACTCTCCCTTGCACCTCTGTCCATTAGCTGTGAGATATCCCCTCTCTCCAATTGTCTTGGTCTTAGTCTTCGCCGGCTGCGTTGACCATACCGATGCCTTGGATACCTGTAGAGTGCAATTTGTTGTCAACCGCCTTTGTCATGCAATCTGCAAGCATCTTCTTGGTCTCCACGTATTCCAGGTCCACAATCTCCTTTGCGACCAGGTCACGTGAGTAGAGGTACCTGATGTCGATGTGCTTGGTCCGCGGGGAGATGACGTCATCCTGTGCCATTTTCATGGCACTCTTGTTGTTGATGCGGACCACCGTTGCTTACTTCTGTGGCACTTTCATCACAGCAAGCAAATTGTGTAGCCACTGTGTCTACTTGCATGCTTCTGACAGAGTGATGTACTCTGCCTCAGCGGTAGAGAGGGAGACACAGTCTTGCTTTGTGCTTGCCCAAGAGAGTGCACCACCGTTCAAGAGGCAGACAAAGCCCCAAGTGGACTTTCTGTCATTGATTCTTCCTCCCTAGTCGGAGTCTGTATAGCACACTAGCCGCAGCGGGTCAAATCCCTCTTTGCCTCCAAACTGGAGTCCCATGTGTCGTGTCTTCTGTAGAAAGTGCATGATGCGTATGACTTCTTGCCAGTGCTGTGGCCCTGGGTTAGTCACAAACCTGCTCACTTGTCCCACAGCATAGCAAATATTAGGGCGTGTTCATTCCATGGCATACATGAGGCTGCCAACAGCAGACTGGTAGGGAATCTTCTCCATCTCACGTCGTTCTACTTCCATGCTGGGGCTCATGGAGGAGGAGAGCTTGATGTCTATTGTCATGGGTGTGCTGATGGGCTTGCAGTCCTCCATGTTGTAGCGCTTGAGCACCTCCATGATGTACTTGGTCTCGTCCAGCTCGATGTTGCATGCTGCTCGATTGTGGTGGTGGGCTATCCCAAGATAGAACTCAAGCGGACCCATGTCCTTCATCTTGAACCTGTTGCATAGATCCGTCTTCAGCTTGTTCAACAGTTCAACCGACAACAAGCAGATGATCAGGTCATATACGTATAGTGCAACCAGCATCAAGCCTTGCTCATCCTCTTGCACATAGACACTCGGGTCATTCTGGCAGTGCGTGAAGGTGAGCCCAGCCATGAAGTATTCCATCTCCTTTAGGGGTGTTTCAGCACGTAGAGTGTGTTGACCAGTTTGCAAACCTTGCCCTCTGGAGCTTTCACTCCCTTGGGCGCTTCCACAAGCACTTCTTTGTCTAGCTTCCCACAGAGGAAAGCTGTCTTGACGTCCATATGGTGGACCTCCAAATCTTTTGCAGCAGCGATGCCTAACATGGATTTGATGGAAGCAAAGGTGAAGACAGGCACAAAGATCTCCTCGCACTTTGAGCCTGCACACTGGGAAAACCCCTTCGCCACAACTCTTATCTTGTACTTGTCAATAGTACCATCCTACTTGAACCTTTTCCGGAGTACCCACTTTAACCCCACCACGTACGCGTTTGGGGGCCTTTCCACCAGAACCCACGTTCCGTTCTCTTCAATGGATGGGAGTTTACTATCCACTACCTCCTTCCACTTGGCCGCATCTGGCATGTTCATGGCCTCCGCTACGGTCACAGGCTCTCCCTGATCCAAGCATGACCAGTTGAGTCCGGTCCATTCCGCACTCTCAGCATCGTACTTTGGCAGAGGTTTCTTCTGGCGTGTACTATGCCGGAGTGCTGCTAGTGGTGCTTCAAAGCTTAGTTTCCTCTCTTGCTCTTACGCTGCCAGTGATCCGTTGTTTGAGGAAGAGCCACCAGCCTCAGAGTTTGACTCAGAGGCCTCGGACGACTCAGACTCAGTGTCAGAGTCCACCCCTACGTCCGCCTGCACAGCCACTCTCCCTCTAGCACCATCCTTCACATGCACCATCTGCCAAATCTTAGGTGCCTGATCACCTGACTCAAGCAACACAACACACTCTCCTAATTGGGGAGTATGGACAGGATCCAGCGACTCTCCCTTGCCGAGCGTCCTTTCATCAAACTCAAAATCTTGGCTCCTTTTGAGCTTTCCAACCGCTTGGTCCCACAGCCTGTACGCATTGTGTGTAGTGTCGCCACATCCTTCTCCTGCTTAGACCTTTGCCCAGGCAATACAGCCAAAGACCCTCAAGTGTGAGGCATCTGGCTTCTTCCCTGACCAAGCCTCTTGTGGCGTCCTGAGCTGCTTCTCTTGTTGCTTCTTACCACGCCTTCCAAGGGCGGCTGCCGGAGTGAGATTCACAAGGTAGCAAGCAGTTCTTGTAGCTTCATCCCAGAATCAAGGTGTGAGTTTTGCGTCAAAGAGCATGCTTCATGTCATGCCAAGGATAGTGTGGTTCATCCGCTCGACAACGCCATTGCTCTAGGAAGTGGAAGGCATTGTGATCTGGTGGTTGATGCAATGCTGGCTCAACCAGCCTTTGCACGCCTCGTACTCACTCCGTTGTCTGTGCGCAGTGCCTTGACCTTCTTGCTTGTCTGTCACTCTACCATGGCAAGAAACTCTTGCAGCCTCTCCTTCACCCCTCCCTTTGTCTTGAGAAAGTAGATCCACATCTTGCGACTGTGGTCATCGATGAAGGTCAAGAAATAATTGCTGCGCTGTTTGAAGGAGTGCAAAATGGTCCACACACATCAGAGTGAATCAGGTCCACGATTGCTGCCACACGTTGCCCATTATTCTCAAATGGCTTTCTCTTTGCCTTGCCTTCGAGGCATGGCTCACACAACTTCTTGCACTTTGTCTCCTCCTTGGCCTTGCATCCTCCATCCCATGAACCACTTCGTGCTGGTGCATAGCTTGCAGTGTGCTGTCAGCAACATGGCCAAATCGCATGTGCCACAGCTCAGCATCTGTGTCTTTGGTGGAGTTGGCCGCCATGGTGACGGCCTGTGGTGCAACATCAGGCTTTGGAGACTTAGGTTCTTCAACCACTGTACATCCCCCATTTGTATTCTCAAGGGGCTTGGTCTGCAGCACGTAGAGCCCATCAACTCTTGGGACCTCTGCGACAAGACTCTCCTTGGGATAGGAGATCTTGATATCCTTGTTCTTGACGATCACGGCCTCCTCCTCCGTGAAAATGACCGTCATGTCGTGGTCCGTGATTTTGGACACCGACAAGAGGTTCGTTGCAAAAGAAGGCATGTAGTCAACATTCTAAAACTTCAAGTCTTTTTCAGCACCATTCACGTTGATGCTGATCAACTTCTCTCCCTCGCCTTGCGCATGGACAAGGCTGTCATTGGCACACCTGAAGTGGAGTTTAGTTTCCCCAATGAAGATGAACCCATCGTTATCCCTTGAAGAGTGGTGGTTCGTGCCAGAGTGGAGCCCGTAGGCTCCACACTTGAGCAGTGCCGCTCCCTTGGTTGCCGGCAGGCTCTCAGCCATCGTGTCGTCAACTCCTTCTTACCGTGTTCCCATGTTACACCATACTACCATCTCACCTTGTGTATGAAAACAGGCTAATCATGGCCCCCCTGTGCAAATGAACAATCTTTTCAAACATTCATTACCTGCCATTCAACACTTGTGCTTGGAATACCCATGAATGCCAAGCATTCAACATCAGCATTGCAGACGTGGCAGTGTTGAGAAGACTATCTATCCTCAGGCCTATGCTTTAGAGCTAGTACCAACAGCCAACATTAGGCTTCAAATGGACAAGCAAATGGACAAGGTCAACAAATAAGCATTAGAGTGTGCACTTGGGTCACATTTTTTAAAGCAAGCAAGCAAGCATGACATGGATTTGCAAGTCAAGCAATGAGACAATGATTACCTAACGAACCGCACGCTTCCCAAGCTTCTTGCCTGCAACACCTAGCGCCTGAGCACCCACGCTCTTCCGGCCCTTGCTACCACCAGCCTCTCCATCCCCATTTCCCTGTCTGCCACCTGCCCCACCCCCCCCTGCCTTTTGTGCCTTTGCCGTAAGTGCTGTCTTTCCTGCCTTTGCTGCCTTGGCTGCATTGGCTGCCTTTGCTGCCACTGCAGCCTTTGCTGCAATGGCTACCTTGGCAGCCTTGGCTACCTTGGCTGCCTTGGCTGCCATCGCTAGCTTGGCAGCCTTTGCTGCCTTTGCTGCCATGGCTGCCTTAGCTGCCCTCACAGCCTTGGATGAAGATGGCTTGGCACCACCCACTCCAGCCGCCTCTCCTCCACCAATCTCCTCCTCTTCCTCTGCTCCAGCCTCCTCCTCCCCAACAGCTCCATCTTCCCCGTCAGTTTCCTCTTCAGCAACACCTCCTCCTCCATCCTCTTCCTCCCCATCTCCGTCTCCATCCGCCCCTCCAGCCCCTTCATCCTCCCCACTCCCCTTTCCAGCCTCTGTTCCACTCCCCTCTCCACCCCAATCTCTATTCCCCTCTCCAGTGCCGTCACCAG
Organism: Penium margaritaceum; assembly: GCA_023375785.1. NCBI lineage: Eukaryota > Viridiplantae > Streptophyta > Zygnematophyceae > Desmidiales > Peniaceae > Penium > Penium margaritaceum. Next base: position 119,431 of record SZWC01007511.1, read on the forward strand.
TCCCTTCTCCAGTTCCCTCTCCTTTCCCCTCTCCAGTCACCACTCCATTCCTCTGTGTACGTCCATTCTCCTGCAAAAAGGCCTCCATATCCAGCCGTGTACGGATCTCTCTCGCATAGGAGGGAGGGTCCTCTCCTGCTGCCTCCTGCATGTTGATTTTCTCCCCTCCCTCTCCTCCTCCCCCCTCCTCCTCCTCCTCGCCCTCGACAAAGACCTCCTCCTCCTCCTCAATCTCCTTGTTGGTGCTGTCTCCATCTACCCCTCCCTCCCCATCATCCTCACCAGCCTCCTCATCTGCCACTATCTCTCCGTCCTCCTCACTCTCGGACTCGTCGGGCACGAGGAAGTTGGCCGGAGCACACCGGCCACGCCGTGCTTTGTACTGGCGGCGTAGTTGCACGTTGCACCGCACGAGTATCTCCAACGTGCTCACGCTGAGGTGGTTGCGTCGAGCGGTGTGGATGAGCTGGTGGGTGGAGAACATGCGCTCGCAGTCGGAGGACGCGCATGGCTGCGACAGAACCTTGATTGCGAAGTCACGTAGAGTCCGCAGGTGGGCCAAGTAGAGGGACGCCCACTCGTACGGCGCCAAGGCTCCCGTCAGCACCTTGGCCACGCCGGTGCGTGCCCTGTCACCCAGCCGCTTTGTCTTGAGCGGAATGACGCTCTCAGTGACATGACCGAGCTGGAATGCTTCCAGCTCGGTCTGCAGCTTGTCACGGTTCTTCTCTGGCACCAGCGCCTCCACGGTCTGCACCCAAGCCTGCACCATCTCAACATCCCCACTGAGATCATTGCCGGAATGGATGGGGTGCACACAGGGGGCAGCAGCATAAAGCGGGCAGCTCATGTCAGCAGTCCATCGTTGCTTCAGCCGCTGCATTGCAAACTTCACATGTCCAGCCGACACCTTTGCAGCTTTGCGTCCGCGTGTTTTTGCCAGGGCGCGCAGCTCAGCCTGGCAGTCAAGCAGCCCCTCATGGATCTCGCCAGCTGCACCACCTGGCTTGTCTGCGATGCGGAAGACCTTCACGAGAGGGTTCACGAGGTCACGGAGTTGGCGGACCTGCAGCCAGAACACACGACGGCGCACCAAGCCACGCAAAACCTTCTTCCGCTGCTTGTATCCACCATCCCGCTGGCTGCCCATAGACTTCCAGCAGTCATGGTTAACCAGCTTCAAGAGGAACGGACGCATGTCAATGAGGTGCTGCAGCATGCTGTGGGAAGACGCAAAGCGGGTGTTGCAGCGAGCAAGAAGCACACGGCCGCCGGAGGACTGCTTCAGCCATGTGCGCGGGACGTCGTTGTTGCGGAAGAAGTTGACGACCTTCTCGGCGCATGACAGAACCGAGGCACCCCATTCCTCCTTGCCGATGTCTTTGAGGACAAGGTCCACGTTATATGTGCAGCAACCCTGCCACAGCACCCCGGGATACTTCCCCTTGATTTCTTCAAAGGCACGCTTGTTGAAGGCCGTGTTGTCGCACACGATGGAGATGACGTTGCGTTCACCCACAGCCGCAATCGCCTCCTCAAGCATCCCCGCCATGTGAGAGGCATTGCAGACGCGGCCACTAGCATCGCGGGAGAAGACGTGACAGGCGCCCTTTGCATTGACGGCCATTGCGTTGTAAATGGGGCGCTGTTGCTGGTCGGTCCGCTCGTCCACGGCAACTGTGGCACCATACATCACCCACCCCTTCTTCAGTGAAGCGTCCTCTACCTCCAGTTTTGCGTCCAGCCGCGGCAGGATGTCCCCCACCACTGTTGACCGGCCGGGCGGGCGGAAGGTGGAGTTCGTAAGGCGCGCTGTCCGCACCACCTCGTTGAGCACTGCCTCACGGCAGGAGCTGATAGGCAGCGCAGCAACCGCCATCAACTTCACAATTGACATATGGCAGTTGCTGGTAGCTGCGGCATCGCAATGTGGCCGCATGGACGTCTGCACCATGCCGCCCATTCTGTTCATGTCAACAAGCTTGATATGGCTGTCAGGAAACTGCTGCTGGATCTGCTGCTGCTGAAGTTGCCTGAGGTTCTCTGCCCTCTACAGCACCTCTTCATAATGCTGCTGCATGTGATGCTGCTGCTGCTGTTGTTGCTGCTGCTACTGCTGCGGGAAATTGACAGAGTTAGGCGTCTCAGATGAGAGAGGCACGCCATAGGGATCGGGGTCAAGACCTGTGGAAAGCCCAGCCGCTGCAACGACTGAGCCCGCTGCCGTTCTTCAAACAGTCTTCCCCAAGAGACGGGCTTTGCCTTGGTGCCCCACGAGTCTCCGAGCCCATTCTACATGCGGGCAGAGGCCGGGTTCCAGTCTGCCTGAGGACGGGGATTGTGCTCAAGGCCCATGGCGTCCCTTGCAAGTGGCGGGGGGTAGGGACAAGTGTGGATGTTGCCATTTGGAAGACCAAAATGACCGCGGATGTGATCACAGGTCCCGCTCCCTATCCAGCCGCAAGAGCCGCAGAACAAACATGGCTTCTTGGCGGGTGTATGCACGGTTCGGCAGTGCCTGGACAAGGCAAGGGTCAGGGCGTCGCCATGGAGCCGGCCCGCAGGAGGGGGCGTGAAGTCGGGATGGGTAAGGCAAAAAGCAGAGGCGAGTGAGACAGAGGCTGGCATGGAAGACGACCCCATGCCAGACGACGTTGAACTTGGCCCCCTTTTGGGAGGCATGGTGCCTCCAACCCTAGCTGCAGACGAACCGACGACTAAGACATCGTCAGTTTGTTACTGGGGGCGAAGCCCTCCCAGTTGCAAACCGGTCTGTTGGCATAGCCTCTCGTTTCTGCCTACGGCATGGCCTCGCGTGATCCTCCACGGCCTTCCGGCCTCCATCTTGGCCTGTCGGCCGATTGAACTGGCGCGGACCGATACACATGGCCATCCAACGGATAGCCATGCGCTGGATGACCATCGACGGTCATTCATATTCCATTAACGCTGCGAGCATAGTCCTGTTGGAATGATGCTCCTCACCATGGCAGGAGTGACTCCAAAAAGGAACACCAAAAAGACAAGCCTTAGTGGCTTAGTGGTTAATGGTGTCCACCTCTAGAGGCAGGGGCCCGGGTTCAAGTCCCACAAGATGAAATTATGTCCTGCCTCAAGGGAGGTGGAAAATAGATGCCAGGAAGCTAGCTCAACCTCTAGAGTTCCTCTTTAAGATTCTAGAAGGCCAGGTGAGGGTCCAAGAAGGTGGCACACCTTCTAGAAGGGGTGACTTGTCCTACAAGGCATCTACAGGTGTCTTGGTCTTCTGGACACCTTCCCTCCTACTAGAAGCAAGCTGAGGAATCTAGGAAGGGGCAGAAGCTTCTAGAGGAGGGAAGGGATGCCTTCCTAGGTGGGAAAAGGACAGCCTACCAAGGAGCACTCTAGAAGACATAGAATCTGCTAGGAAGCTCCAAATCTGGCATGCTTTGGTGTTCTGGAAAGCTTAGATCAGTGGCTATAGAATGCCACTTCTTGTGAGCCTTGAGCAAGTGTTAATTCCCATCCAATTGAGGCCAAAAACCATTGCCTGCCATCCTTGCCTCCACAGTTTCAATCTCTCCAAAAACAGTTGGTGGTGTGAAACAGCCACTGCTAGGGACCCTCCAGGGTGCACACTCACCCTCAGGCCAACAAAGGGTTATGGGTCCACGCCTCTAAGGGGTTCAAATCCAGCTTGATTTCACGATTCCAACCGCAAGGCATGGCAACCAGCGAGCAAGAGAGCAGCCGCGCTGTCCTTAAGTTTGATGGGATAGGCTTTGCCTTGTGGAGGTGGCAGTTTGAGGTCTTCCTTGACGACAAGGGACTACTTGAGCTCGTAAAAGGTGATGAGACTGCTCCGCCGGAGACTCCAACGGCTGAGATGAAGGAGGCATACAAGAAGCGCAACAAAAAGGCGTTGGCGCTCCTTGTGTCCGCGTTATGCCCGCCATACCTTGGGCACATCCAAGGATGCACCCTGGCCGCAGACGTATGGTCAAAACTCTGCTCTATCTACCAGTCAAGCAACCTTGCCAATCAGCTCTTCATCTTCAAAAGGCTCGTCACCCTCCGAGCCAACGAAGGCGACAACATCATGGAGATCATGCAGCAGATTGAGTCCCTTGCAGCGGAGTGCGTGGCCACGGGTTGGGAGGTCGACTCTCAGTTGCAAGCTATGATCCTCCTTCTGGCCTTGCCAGACAGTTGGAGTCCCATGATCACAGTCCTTGGTGGCTGGCCTTCCGACGAGCTGAAGTTCCCGAAGGTTGCTGAGTACGTGCGCAATGAGTGGATGTGATGTGGCGGTCGAGAGAGTGCAGCGGCATCAACTTCAGCTTACACAGTTCATCCTCAAAGTGGAGGCCGAGGCGACAAGGGGAAGGGTGCCAAACAAGGCACTAAGAAGGGTGACAAGAAGGGGGAGTGCTTCAATTACGGCAAGGAGGGCCACTACGCGTGCAACTCTCCCAAGAAGAAAACAGATCGGTCGCAGTGGGGCGGGAAGAAAGATGAGCACGCCCTTATGGCGTACAACTCCACGAACTTGAAGGATCCGGGAGTTGCCGTCATCGACTCCGGATCAGGCCGCGACACGCAATGCAACATGGCGGCATGTGTCACATACGGCGCCTCGAAGAGACGCATGACGGTGGCCAATGGAAAAACAGAGGTGGCCGCCAGTGAGGGTAACATCCGCATTGAGTCAATTGTGGATGGCAAACCTGTCACGAGCACAATCTACGATGTGCTGCATATGCCTAACTTTGGGGCAAACCTGCTCTCCGTCAGCCGCCTTACCGACAAGGGACTTGAGGTGCTCTTCACAAAGAAGGAGGCCATCATCCGCAAAGAGGGCAAAGGTGAGGTGATTGCGCGTGCCAAGAGGGAGGAGGACTTGTACCTGCTACGCGCGAAGATCCTCAGCAGCCGGGTGGGGTCCAACGCCGCCAATCTTGCAACGAAGGACAGAGGAGACCTGGACCTATGGCACCGCTGACTCTGCCACATTTCTCCATCTACAGTGAAGGAGATAGCTAAGAGGGAAGTGGTGCGGGGTCTCCAAATCAGCGGCCTTGATGGAACCAAGGAGACCNCATGCATCATTGGCAAATCAACTCGGCAGCCGTTTGTCGCCAAGGGGACGCGTGCATCGGCAAAACTGGCCGTGGTACACACAGATGTGTGTGGACCGCTTGAGAGCTCCATCGCCGGAGCTCGCTACTTCCTCACCTTCATCGATGACCACAGCCGGAAACTCTACCTCTACCCAATGAAGCGGAAGAGTGAGGTCCTTGCGTGCATGCAGGAGTTTGTGGCTGATGTGGAGCGGCAAACAGAGTTGAAGGTGAAGGCGTTCCGGAGTGACAACGGCGGTGAATATGCGGGGTACCTTGGATGGATGAAGAGCAAGGGGATTGAGTGGCAGAAAACAACTCCACACTCCCCACAACAGAATGGCATCGCAGAGAGACCGAATCGGACAATCCTTAACATGGTGCGATCCATGTTGAGCGACGCCGGCCTTACACAACGGTATTAGGCGGAGGCGGCAAGGACAGCAACGTACATCATGAATCTCATGCCGACCAAGTCGTTGAAGGACAAGGAGAGAAATGCGTGGAAGACGCCACAAGAGGTGTGGAGCGGGAGGAAGCCGGCGGTGGGTCACCTCCGCACGTTTGGTTGTGTTGCACATGCAATGGTGCAGGCACGTGAGGGACGGAGCAAGCTGGACCCGCGTACCCGCCAACGTATATTCCTTGGATATGAGAGCAGAAGCAAGGCGTATCGGCTCTTTGACCCAAGGAGGTAGCAGATTGTGCGGAGTCGCGATGTCACGTTCGACGAGAAAAGCCGTTTGACAGACAAGGAGGCAGGTCTCTCCAAGAGGGGGGAGTGGATGCCACTCCTTGAGGGGGAGACGCCGGAGGACGTGAATGAGGGTGACATCCTTGCATCACCACCAACCGGAGAGTATCGCCTGAGGGATGGGCGAGCGGCAGACTTTACTCTGGCCGGTTCGGATGAGGAATCCGAAGCACCGGAGATAGACGTGGAGGTTGGGAGTCAACAGATGTCTCCAAGGTCTCCAAGAGAGGGGGCGCGGGCGCTTGGAGAGGATGGCGCCAAAAGCGGACAACAACAACAACAACAACCGCCTCAAGAGCCCTACACGAGTAACCGTGTGCAAAGAAGGACAAAAAGGTATGATGCCAACAAGGGCATTTGGACTGGGTTTGCACAAGCCTTCTTCATGCAAGAGGAGTCTCAATCTGTAAAGGAGGCACTGCAGCGGAAGGATGGGGCTGAGTGGGAGGGAGCAATAAAATCTGAGCTTGCCTCCTACGAGGAGAACAGCACTTGGGAGCTGGTTGACTGGCCGGAGGGCAAGAAAATCATCGGCTTCAAGTGGATCTTCCGGAAGAAGCTCACAAAGGAGGGGAAGGTGGAGCGGTACAAGGTGTGGCTGGTGGCGAAAGGATATGCCCAGAGAAAAGGGGAGCACTACGACAAGACCTTTGCACCAGTTGCCAAGTTTGCCTCCATCCGTACTATCCTCTCAGTGGCAGCAGCACGCGACTACAAAATCCACCAAATGGACGTGAAAACCGCGTTCCTCAATGGCGACATGGATAAGGAAGTCTACATGGAGGTGCCAGAGGGGGTGGATGCGCTGCAAGGGAAGGTGTGCCGGCTTCGCAGGGCGCTCTATGGACCGAAGCAAGCTCCGCTCATGTGGTACCTCAACATGGATAGTTTCATGGGTGAGCTTGGCTTCAAGCGCTGTGAGGCCGATCACAGCGTGTACGTGCGTAATCAGCCAGGACTCCACCAAATTCTCGTCCTCTACGTGGATGACCTCATCCTTGTGTCTTCGGATGAGGGGGAGCTCAAGAGCCTGAAGCAACAGCTTGGCGGCCGGTTCAAGATGACAGACATGGGCGAGCTTGAGTATTACCTTGGCATCGCCATCAAGAGGGACCACAAAGCATGCACCCTGGAGATGGGCCAAGAAAAATATGTGCAGGAGGTGCTCCGCCGCTACAACATGGAGGAGTGCAACCCCATCGGCACACCTATGACAACGACATGTGAGCTGAGCTTGAGCATGGGCCCAAGCACGGAGGACGAGAAGGCGGAGATAGCTGGAGTACCGCACCAGTCCGCAGTTGGCAGCATAATGTATGCCATGGTGGCGACGCGGCCTGACCTTGCCTTTGCTGAAGGACGAGTGAGCCGCTATGTTGCTGATCCGGGGCCGCTACATTGGCAAGCGGTGAAGAGAATCCTCCGCTACTTGAAGGCAACGACACATTCGCGACTTGTGTTTGGAGGGGGAGCGCTGACTAACTCCCTCGAGTTGGTTGGCTACTGTGATGCTGACTGGGCAGGTGACGTTGATGACCGCAAGTCAACATCAGGCTATGTTTTTGTGCTTGGTGGTGCAGCGGTGTCTTGGGCAAGCCGGAAGCAGGACAGTGTGGCTCTATCCAGCACTGAGGTGGAGTATACTGCGCTTGCGGAAGCCACAAAGGAGGCACTATGGCTGCGGCGATTGCTCAAGGAGATTGGGGTGCCGCAAAACAAGCCAACGGCATTGAATGTTGACAACATGAGTGCCATCAGCCTGATGAAGAACCCTGTGCTACACACGAGGACCAAGCACATAGAGATCCGGCATCACTTTGCACGAGACCTCGTTGCAAAGGGTGATGTGGTGCTTGTGCATTGCGGCACAAAGCACATGCTTGCTGATGCCATGACAAAGGCGCAACCCAAG
>SZWC01007512.1:2239-27239 GCA_023375785.1 Penium margaritaceum
AGATGGATATGGATATGGATATGGATATGGATATGGATGTGGATAAGGATATGGATATGAATATGGATATGATTATGGATATGATTATGGATATGGATATGGATATGGATATGGATATGGATATGGATATGGATATGGATATGGATATGGATATGGATATGGATATGGATATGGATATGGAGATGGATACGGACATGGATATGGATATGGATATGGATACATTCAGAAAAATGTTATGGATATGGATATGGTTATTTCTATGGACACGGAAGATTGCGCAAAAAATCATATAGATGCTTGCATGAATGTTGGTGTACATAACAACACAGAAATTGATGTAGATGTAGATATGAACATGGATGAGAACGTCGCCGTAGATGTATATTTTAGCATAGATATAGATGGATGTATTTAGCTTTATTTGTTGTAAGCATACAGATCAGCATAAAGGTACATAAATAGACAACGATGAAGTTGCATACATATATACATAGATAGACTTGAAGATGTATGTTGACATGCAGACAAACATGTAGATGTACATGTACATTTGAGCATAGATATAGCCTAAAGAAAAATGTATAAGTAGATTTCCATTTGGCCTTAGATGTAGATCATGTATTAGATATCATTATAGATGTAAATCAATGTGTAAGTGTAGATGTACATGTAGATATAGATGTAGTAGAAGATGTGTACATGGATGCAAAAGTAGATGTAGGTATGTACATTTGTTTAGACATAGATGTGCATGTATATGTCACTTTGTATGTTATACCCACGAGTAGGAAGATGTTGCAAGATGGAAAGAAGTTTGTAAAAACATAAACACCATACATTTGGGGGATGACTACAACATGAAGAGGAACCTTTTCGTAAGACTCAGCAGAAATCATTCTTTGACTTAAAATCTCAACAAATGTCAGTAGTAGTGCATCTCCTGGTAGGTTACTATGTAACCCTATGCACGCTGAGTGTGCAGCAATTGCCTCTTGTTCCTTTATCGCCCCCATTCAAAAAATATGTAACTAGCTCGTCCCATTTGCTTATTCGTTTTCCAACTCAACCCTAGTTTTAAACTTATAAATAAGACACATTACTTTAAATAAATTTTACAGATCCTGATGCCGGCAACGAGGGTGCAGGACGTCATCGCTCGTGCATTTAGCATCATCGTGCAAACGTGACATCCCTCATCACCAGTGATTGCTCATCAGCCCCAACCAAGGCATCAACAGATCGTGGCAAACCTCGTTCTTTTCATCGCGCATCCCCCCCCCCCCCCGCCTCCCCGCCAATCCCCCCCCCCCCTCCCTCGGCCACACCACTGCTGCTGTTCTGAACGGAGCGTACATGGTGAATAGGTATGAGTTGTGCGGTCGAACACGGTTTGAGAATTCGTGTGCTTGTCAGTTGTCATCTCTCTCTGCAATTATATTTAATTTGAGCTTCCTAACACTCTGTACATATCCCTATCCAGACCCTTACAGTATTGTGCATGACTTCTGACTGTTTTTACACACTGACTCAGCGCTGACGCTTAAGAGGCAAGCGGTTAGGAAGGTTCCTGGAAGTTTCTCACATCGACATATTGATCACCACCTTTCGGTCGATTTCTCACCACATCGAGATATATTGAGATTTTTTAAGATGCATCTTGAATCTTCGCCGTCGATCTTTGTGAGAATATGCGTGGAAGCTTCCTAACAACGCATCCGCTGACTAGGCGTCAGTGCCTGATCAAACGGTGACAACAGTCACAGGTCGTACACGCTATGGCACGGGTTTGGCTAGGAGACACAAGACAAAGTGTCAGAATGCTTCAATATAGCATATGCAGAGAGACATAACAAATGACAGATCCAAGGCATAAATACCTGCCGCGGCACACAACGGGCGTCGCACGCGGCAGTCCAAGAGCTGTCCTAAAACTGGCCCAAAACCACTGTTTAGGCCGTAACTCTGCGCACACATGTCAGAATGCTACGCCGTCAGAACCTACACGTGCAGAATCAAAAGAGGGACGCTACGACTGGTCACATCCATGCATCCATCAACAGACAGTGAACATACAATGAAAAAACATGCAAATAGGCCTCATGGCCAGTCCGCCGAAAGACGCCTGCAAGATGTAGAAGGCACAGCAGAGAGTCCCAGTGGCATCTGGGGCTCTGGCTCAGTGAAATGGAAAACTATGCAGCAGGTTGGGGCAGCAGCGTTGTTGATGCAACGTGCGGGCTTCCACGCTCGTTGCTTAAGTGAGCTGCCCCCTCAGTCTGCTGCTCTACGATTTAAGTCTGGAAGCTCTGGGTTTGTCACTCAGAAACGCGCGCGCCAGAGTTAGCGCCAGAAAGCAGCTGAAAACTTATAGTAACTGATTAGGAATGAAGAATGAATAGCAATGGGGACCCCTCCAAGTTCTAGCCCCCCCCAGGCTCTGCAGAGCTTGTTACTCAGTTCATCAGCAAATTAGAAAATAGCTGATTTCAGGCTAGCAGGTTTTCTCGGTGAGGCCTACCAGACGGCCGAAAGCCCAAAACCCGGGTGTCGTCTGTTTTGCCTGAAAACTGGACCATACCATAATACCGACGTTGCAAACGCAGCCGTATGGTCAGAATCAGCTAGAAAAAAAGTAGTGAGGAGTTATGGCAGCTTGAACCCAGGCAGTGCCCACGATGGTTTATGCTGCCAAACAGGGCCATGCAACATGCAAATGGGACGCTAGGCAGCGCATGACGACGCAGGCACGACAGTACGCGCTGGACGCATGCAGACAGCGACTGCGGTGGCAGTGACTGCCGGCAGCGCGACCGCCGAGGAGGCCTGCCGATGGAGCTGAACACGTCGCCGGAGAGAGGGGGCTCCAGCGAACTGCGAGACGACCTCAGCGTGCGTCGGCTCCACCGGACGACACTCCATCAGCGTCGAGTCTCGCCGTCAGTCATCTGCACGCCGATGTACACAAGCCGGGAGGACACAACAGAGCACAATGAGCGCAAAAACCAACACTCCCCCATGACTCACAGGCGTAGTGCACATGGGCGGGCAGAGACACGGTCAACACACAGACTCCCCCAGGACACGCAGAAGTGCAGGCAGAGACAAAGAAAGCAAGTCACGGACGCACGCCGACTGAACTCACAGCCTTCTTAAACGAGTCCCGCTTCAGTGCCTTGGTCAGGAAGTCAGCCANCCCCCCCCCAGCTCTGTAGAGCTTGTTACTCAGTTCATCAGCCAATCAGAAAATAGCTAATTTCAGGCTGGCAGGTTTTCTCGGTGAGGCCTGCCAGACGGCCGACAGCCCAAAACCCGGGCGTCGTCCGTTTTGCCTGAAAACTGGACCATACCATAATACCGACGCTGCGAACGCAGCCGTGCGGTCAGAATCTGCTAGAAAAATAGTAGCGAGGAGTTATGGCAGCCTGAACCCAGGCAGTGCCCACGATGGTTTATGCTGCCAAACAGGGCCATGCAACATGCAACTGGGACCCTAGGCAGCGCATGACGACGCAGGCACGACAGTACGCGCTGGACGCATGCAGACAGGGACTGCGGTGGCAGTGACTGCCGGCAGCGCGACCGCCGAGGAGGCCTGCCGATGGAGCTGAACACGTCGCCGGAGAGAGGGGGCTCCAGCGAACTGCGAGACGACCTCAGCGTGCGTCGGCTCCACCGGTCGACACTCCATCAGCGTCAAGTCTCGCCGTCAGTCATCTGCATGCCGATGTACACAAGCCGGGAGGACACAACAGAGCACAATGAGCGTAAAAACCAACACTCCCCCATGACTCACAGGCGTAGTGCACATGGGCGGGCAGAGACACGGTCAACATACAGACTCCCCCAGGACATGCAAAAGTACAGCCAGAGATAAAGAAAGCAGGTCACGGACGCACGCCGACTGAACTCACAGCCTTCTTAAATGAGTCCCGCTTCAGTGTCTTGGTCAGGAAGTCAGCTGGCTGCAGTGCTGTCTCAACCCACACGATGCTCATGCTGCCGTCGTGCAACAACGAACGCACATAGTGATACTCAACATTGATGTGCTATGTGCGAGTGTGATCTACACCGTCATTGTCTGCAATGGCCATGGCACTCTCATTGTCACAATGCAAGGTGATGGATGCGAAAGACTGATGCAACTCGGACAAAAGACGACGCAACCACACACTCTCACACGCGCCTGAGCCAAGGGCCACGTACTCAGCCTCAGCAGTGCTGCGTGCAATGCACCCCTGCTTGCCACTGCGCCAGGACACAGCTGTGCCCCCGACCAGAAAGATCCACCCAGTGCGACTCTTATCGTCTGGACTGCTGGCCCAGTCGCTGACGGTGTAACCCACTGCAACGACGGACGGCTGACGGCGGAACATGAGGCCTCGCCGAGGGGTCGAGACGACATAGCGCAGTACTCGGATCGCAGTCTCAAAGTGGAGGTGACGCGGCTCCTGAGAGAACAGGGCCAAGAGGTTAACGGCGAACGCGATGTCTGGACGCGTTGTTGTCGCCAGGAACATCAGTGACCCGATGACCTGCAGATATGTGGTCACATCAACTGGCTCCCCCACAACAGCTGGGTCATGACTCTTCAACTTCACCTGACCATCAGGTGACATGGGTGAGGATGCGCAGGGCACGAGGGGCAAGTCCTCGGCGAAGCGAGTGGACAGGGTCTGCACATAGGCAGCCTGGTGGACATGCAGGATGCCCTGAGAGCGATCATGCTCAAGCTCCATGCCCAGTAAGACTCGGGCAAACCCGAGATCCTTCATCTTGTAGGCGGCGTGCAGTAGGTCCTTGACGTGCTAGATGGCTGTCGTGGCTGGCAAGGCAATGAGGAGATCGTCGACGTAGACCAGAACCGCGGCGAAGGTCTGACCTCGCGGGCTGATGAATAGTGCGTGGTCAGCGGTGCTGCGCTGGAGGCCGCCACGGAGAAGCGCATTGTTGATTTCCTGGTTCCAGCACCGAGGCAACTGCTTCAGGCCATAGAGGGCCTTCCGCAGCCGCCAAACTCTCCCAGTGCCGTCGTCGAAGCCTGGGGGCTGCGTCATGTAGAGCTCCTCACCCTCCAGTGAGCCATGGAGGAACGTGTTGCTCACGTCCATCTGATGCAGCTCCCACCCGTGCTGAGCAACCAGGCTGAACAATGCCTGGCTAGTGGAGAACCGGCCAACTGGGGCAAAGATCTAGTCGTAATCGATCCCAGGGACCTGAGCAAACCCCTTTGCTGTGAGACGGGCCTTGTACTTATCCAAGGATCCGTCGGGCTTCCACTTACGCCGAAAGACCCACTTGGAACCAATGGCCTTCCCACCTGGAGGGAGGTCGACGAGGTCATACACGTGGTGTTGTTGGATAGCGGCGAGCTCCTCGGCACAGGCAGCATCCCAATGTACGGCCTCAGGGGAGGCTCGAGCCTCACGTAGGGTGGAAGGGTCATCTGGGCGCGCTGTGGACTGGACTGAGAGGGTGTGTGCATCACGAGCCCCAGGTGGGATGCGTGTGAGTGCAGCCACAATAGCATGCCGATGCTCGTGATGAAGCATGGCGTACCCTAATGCAGAGCCCGGGTGAAGGTCTGCGATAATGGCAGAAGTGCTCAGGCCGAGAGCCTTTGTGCCAGGGTCCCCACTCACGACCGTGGGAGTGGAGGAGACACGTGGAGCCACAGGGGGTCAAGGCGCCACGGAACGGGGAGCGACGGTCTGCGCGCTCATTGTCGGCGGAGGTCGGAGGCTGCCGCCTGGACCAAGTGTGTAGCGCGGTCGGGCAGAAGATGGTGCTGAGTCCGACGGGCCGACGGAGGCGGACGGTGCTACTGGTCCGGAAGAGCCAGTAGACGCCATAGGTGCTGCTGGGCCAGAGGGGCCAGCGGACACAGCTGGGGCTGCCGGCCTACAGGGACGAGTGGACGCGACTGGGGCTGCTGGCTTGGAGGGGCGAGCAGATGCGACTGGGACTGCTGGCCCGGAGGGGCCAGCGGACGCGACTGGAGCCGTCGGCCCGGGGGGGCCATCGGGAGCGACTGGGGCTGCCAGCCCAGCGGACGCGACTGGGGCTGCGAGCTCGGAGAGGCCAGTAGATGCCACTGGGGCAGCTCGTTCGGAGGGGCCTGGGGCCGCGACCAGGGCTAGCGGACGCGACAAGGGTTGCCGGCCCGGAGTGGCCAGGGGACGCGACTGGGGCTGCTGGCCCGGAGGGGCCAGTAGACGCGACTGGGTCAGCTCGTTCGGAGGGGCCTGGGGCCGCGACCGGGGCTACCGGCTCAGAGGGACGGAGTGATGTGTCACCCGGAAGCGACAGGACGAAGGACGGACTCACCACTCCCCCACGCGACGGGAGGGACACAGACGAGCCGGAGCGGATGAGGTCGCAGGGAAACAGGTCCTCGAAAAAGAGGGCATCGCGGGACTCGACGATGCAGTGTCGAGATGGGTCCCAGAAGCGCCAAGCCTTGGACTTACGAGACACACCGAGAAAGGTGCAAGGGCATCCGCGGGGGGCGAGTTTGCCACCCTACTTTGGGGCGGGCAGCCACACAATGGCTACGTAGCCCCAGACGCGAGCCGGGCGGAGGTCAGCACGCCGACCGCACCAGTGCTGATAGGGCGTGGACTGGCGGGGAAGGGGACCGTGGGGAACCCGGTTCCACACCCAGGTCATGTAGGCCATGGCCTCAAAGTAGAAGCCATCGGAGAGACCGGACTCGACTCGCATGGTGGCGACGGCGTCGGCCATGGTACGGTTCCACCGCTCGGAGACACCATTCTGGGCGGGCGTGTAGGGCGCAGACGTCTCATGGCGGATACCACGGGAGGCGAGAAAGGTCGTGGCCTCACCTAGGTACTCGCCACCGCGATCTGAGCGAAAGCGACGAAGGGGGCGACCACACTCGTGTTCCGCAAGGACAAGCCAGTTCTGAATGGTTCGGGCGACATCGCTCTTCTGCTGAAGGCAGAAGACCCAACGGTAGCGAGAGTAGTCGTCCGTCGGAGTGAGGACATAGCGGCCATGCTCACCGATGGACTCGGTGGGGAGAGGGCCCATGACGTTTGAGTGGACAAGGTTAAGGGGGGCCGACGCCCATGAGGAAGAGAGGGGGTACGTGGACCGGTGCATCTTGTCCCGAGTGCAGTCAATACACTCAGTGGGGTATGGGAGAGGGAAGGTCTCCGGATCAAGGCCCTTGGCTGGCTAGGTACGGAGCATGCTCTCTATTGCGGCAGAGTGGACGTGGCAAAGGCGGCGGTGCAAGAGGCGGGTGTGCTGAGGAGAAAGCGTGCTGGTAACAAACACATGACCGGTCGCAGCCAACGGGGAGGAGACGGGAGGGGAGGAAGAGAGGCGGGGAACGTGCCACAAGTTGCCACAGGCGGTGGCGTGCAGTACGACAAGACCCGACGGACGCAACGACACAGTGCCGACACCACGTGAGTCCATGCTCATGCGGTCAAGGGCAGTCACTGACAGGAGGCTGAGCTCGAGACCAGGGACAAAGAGAACATTGGTGAAAAAGATGTCACCGGCCGGACCACGGAAACGAACGACGCCTACCCCACGGACAGGCAACACCTATCCGGAGCCCGTCCGGACCCCGGAGACATCGTCGACGGGACCGAGCATACTGAAGGCCTCGCGCGAGGTCGTCATGTGATGCGTGGCCCCGGAGTCGATGATCCAGGTCTCAGCAGGGTCCTGGACAGGGGTTGCCAGATCAGTCACGGTCACATGGCAGCAAGCGAGGGATACGGACACGGTGGACGGAGGAGCGAAACGAGACTGCCAGTTGTCAAGCTATGCAATTTCGTCAAGGAGTGGGGTGGATGAGATCACGGGAGACAACGAGATAGACGAGGAAACGGGACACGACCGTACCTCAGTCTCAATCTTGCAGGGATGGGCCGGAGGGCAAGAGGTGACGCAACTCGCACTTCCCTGGGGAGGAGGGCGAGGGAGGCCAAGCTGAAGCGCGATGAACTGCTCCAGCTGACGCTCTCGGGATGATGGCCCAGGAGTGTAGACAGACTTCGGAGTGACGGCACCGGACCCCGGGTAGTAGGGTGACTGAGCCGGCGAAGGAAGCGGAGGTACCGAAGGCTGACGGTAGTACTGCTGCGGGTAGTACTACTGCGGCGCGGGTGGCTGCAGGACAACGGAGCTGTCGGAGTGGCAGAGGTGCTGGACGAGGTCAGAGTGGTAGGACCAACAGTAGCAACGGCGGCAGAGGCGAGGCGGCGCTCCCGTTGGCGTTGCATGGTGGCGATGACGCGGGCCTCGTCCGTCGGAAGAGGGCACGTGTACCACCCGTGCGCAGGCTGCCCATAGCTGTGACAGACCGAGCCACTACCGCTGGGACCGGTCGATGACTGCTGCTGCTGCTGTTGCGATGGACCCTTGCCCTTCTTGTTCTGGCTTTTCTTCTTCTTCCCTGAGGGCGATGGGGTAGCTGCGACAGGGGAGGCAACGGCCACGGAGGCAATGGCAAGGGCGGCGACGGCAGGGGATGCAAGGGCCTCCGTGCGATGGAGTTGGGACTCTTGGCGAGCTTCCTCAATGCGAAGGAAAAGCTCATATGTGCAGGGCATAAAAGTGCCCTGGGCCTCCATGGTGGTGAGGACATCCTGAGGGTATTGGACGAAGACGTCTGCGTATGCACTGGTGGCGCCGCGCTTGATGGTGAGGAGCGCGGACAGAGGGGGTGGAGCCGACTTGCCGAGTCGACGGAGGATGTCCTCGGCTCGCTGCCAGTATGCAGTGACCGTCTCGGCCTCCCCCATGTGTAGGGAGTTGAACTCCCGGAGCAGACGGCTGATCTCAGCGTCGCTGGACAGGTGATGGGGTTAGGTGAGGACGTGCCAGGCGGCTGCCGGGTCTGGGATGGCGCCAGCGGTGAAGTCGCCGAGGAAGGGCTCTAGGGCAAGGCGGGAAGCTGGAGGGGCAACTGGTACAAGGACGCGGACGGCGTGACCAGCGTCATATAGCTGGTCAGCCTGGGTGGAGTCGTAAGGGAGGGTGTAGTAGGCCCAAAGACCCTCACCCTGCGTCCAAATCCAGAAGCTAAGCTCCCAGCTCCGGAACTACTCGCCGGCCTGAAGTGGCGGTGGCGGCATCTCAAAGTCCTTCTGCCTACGGCCGGCACCCAGAGTGGGGCCAAGGACAGAGGTCACTGTGTGCCGTTGGCGCTGAGTCTGCTACTGCGCTAAATTGTACGTGGCGGCGGACACAGCGGGGCTAGCATGCCCTGGAGGAATGAATGACGGCAGCTCGCTGGTGGCGGTTTGGGAGGCGACTTGCTGTAGCACCGCAAGCTGTTGTGTCAAGGCGGCGAGTAGTTGCTGAAGAGCAGCAAGTGGGTGAGGGGTGCCGCCAACGTTACCAGTGGGTTGCTGCTGCTGCTGCTGCTGCTGTAGGGGCGGCGGTTGCTACTACTGCAGAGGCAGTGGCTGCTGCTGTATGGGCGGTGGCTACTGCTGCTGCAACGGTGGCGGCTGCTGTTGTAGAGGCGGCGGCTGCTGCTGCTGCAGCGGCGGTGGCTGCTGCAATATGAGCGGCGGCTGCTGCTGCTACAGCGGCGGCGGTTGCTGCTGTAGAGGCGGTGACTGCTACTGCTGTAATGGCGGCGACTGCTGCTGCTGGTGCGGCGACGGTAGCTGCTGTTGCCGTGGCGGCGGCGGTTGCTCCTGCTGCGGCGGCGGCAGTAGCTACTGCTCCTGCGGCGGCGGCGGCTGCTGCTATTGCAGTGGCGGTGGGTGCTGCTCTTGATGCTCCTGTTGTAGCAATCGCTGCAAGAAAGGAGGGGTAGGGGTCCCCCCATCAGGGGAGGACCCCTCCTTGCCGGGACTACAAGCCACGCCTTGGTGTCTGTGTATTTTTGTTTTTGTTTTTGTTTTTTGTCTTTGTGTTGCTCATTTGAGCAGGAGGTTGGGGGAGTGGGGAATCTACCCACTCCTTTGGCCTTCCCCCTTTCCCCTTTTCCCCCTCTTCTCACCCTCCTTTTCTTGTTGATGACGTCAGCAGTGACATGAGCAGTGACGTCAGCAGAGGGGTGCTACCATCAGCAGCGGCGAATGTTGGGGCCGGCGCTGCTGCTGTTGATGCTGATGCTGCTGCAGCCGCTACTGCTGCTGCTGCTGCTGTTGCTGCTGCTGCTGCAACTGCTTTTGCTATTGCTGCTGCTGCAGCTGCTGCTACTGTTGCTGCTGTTGCTGTTGCTGCTGCTGTTGCTGCTACTGCTGCTGCGGGTGCTACAACTGCTGCTGTTGTTGCTGATGCTACTACAGTTGCAGCTGTAGCTGCTCGTGCTGCGAGCTGTAGTAGTTGTTGTGGCTGTTGCTGCTGTAGCAGCGAGCTGCTACAGCTCGCTACTGCTGCTGAGTGCTACTTCAGCAGCTCGTTACAGCTGCAAGCTGCTGCAGCGAGCTGCGAGGGTGGGGGAATTTTTTGTTGTCTCTTTTTTTTTTCTTGTCACAACGGGAGCAGCCCGCTGTCTACTGCGAGCAGCGGGCTGCTGCTCACCTAGCAGCAGCAGGCTGCTGCTCGCTGGCAGCAGCGGGCTGCTGCTCGCTGCTCGCTCGCGACGAGCAACGGGCAGCAGCAGCCGCGACATGCAGCTGCCAGCTGCTGCTCGCTGCTGCTGTTGCTGCAGCTGGCGGCTGCTGCAGCTCGCTGCAGCAGCTGCTGCAGCCCGCTGCTGCTGCTGCACGCTGCTGCAGCTGCTGCGTGCTGCGGCTACTGCCTGCTGCTGCTGCGGGCTGCTGCAGCGGGCTGCTGCTGCGGGCTGCTCCTGCTACTGCACGCTACTACTACTGCTGCACGCTGCTGCTGCTACTGCTGTTGCACGCTGCTGCTGCTACTGCTGCGAGCTACTGCTGCTGCGGGCTACTGCTGCTGCTGTTGCAAGCTGCTGCTGCTGCGGGCTGCTGCGAGCTGCTGCTTTTGCCTGCTGCTGCATGTGGTGCCAGTCACTGCACCTCGGTGACGTTGCCGCGTGCGTCGTCGCCCATAGACGTCAGACGCCGCCTGCCGCTCACCTCCTCGCGTCACGCGTGGAGGTCAGTGCTGCCGAAGATTTTTAGCAGCATTTCCCCTGGCCCACTGGCCGTGGGAAAAAATCTGATGCCGCCACCAGGAAGGTCAATGCTGCCAAAAAAAATCTCGCAGCATTTCCCCTGCACTGGCGCGTATGGGGGTCTGCCGACGTTGTCTAGCACATGTTCGCCAGTCTTCTGCTGCTGCTGCTACGCTCTGGCTCTGATACCAAAATGGAAAAATATGAAGCAGGTTGGGGCAGCAACGTTGTTGATGCAATGTGCGGGCTTCCACGCTCGTTGCTTAAGTCAGCTGCCCCCTCCGTCTGCTGCTCTAGAGTCTAAGTCTCGAAGCTCTGGGTCTGTTACTCAGAAACGCACGTGCCAGAGTTAGCGCCAGAAAGCAGCTGAAAACTGATAGTAACTGATTAGGAATGAAGAATGAACAGCAATGGGGGACCCCTCCAAGTTCTAGGCCCCCCCCCAGCTCTGTAGAGCTTGTTACTCAGTTCATCAGCCAATTAGAAAATAGCTAATTTCAGGCTAGCAGGTTTTCTCGGTGAGGCCTGCCAGACGGCCGACAGCCCAAAACCCGGGCGTCGTCCGTTTTGCCTGAAAACTGGACCATANAGAAACGCGCGCGCCAGAGTTGGCGCCAGAAAGCAGCTGAAAACTGATTGTAACTGATTAGGAATGAAGAATGAACAGCAATGGGGGACCCCTCCAAGTTCTAGGCCCCCCCCCAGCTCTGTAGAGCTTGTTACTCAGTTCATCAGCCAATTAGAAAATAGCTAATTTCAGGCTAGCAGGTTTTCTCGGTGAGGCCTGCCAGACGGCCGACAGCCCAAAACCCGGGCGTCGTCCGTTTTGCCTGAAAACTGGACCATACCATAATACCGACGCTGCGAACGCAGCCGTGTGGTCAGAATCAGCGAGAAAATAGTAGCGAGGAGTTATGGCAGCCTGAACCCAGGCAGTGCCCACGATGGTTTATGCTGCCAAATAGGGCCATGCAACATGCAACTGGGACCCTAGGCAGCGCATGACGACGGAGGCACGACAGTACGCGCTGAACGCATGCAGACAGTGACTGCGGTGGCAGTGACTGCTGGCAGCGCGACCGCCGAGGAGGCCTGCCGATGGAGCTGAACACGTCGCCGGAGAGAGGGGGCTCCAGCGAACTGCGAGACGACCTCAGCGTGCGTCGGCTCCACCGGACGACACTCCATCAGCGTCGAGTCTCGCCGTCAGTCATGTGCACGCCGATGTCCACAAGCTGGGAGGACACAACAGAGCGCAATGAGTGTGAAAACCAACACAGTGGTCGACCAACACCAAGCTGGTAGTCTGCCGCCTGTCGTCGCGCCGGTGCGACCAGGGCCGCCCGCCTTAGCGATCTGCACGAGTATAGACACGGCCGAGTGGTCACAGTAAACTGTACAGAAATGGCACAAAGCACAACACTCCCCCATGACCCGATGGTATGCATGTCCATACGGGTGCAGCACTGGTACGAACACAATAATGAGTGACACAAACAAATGAGACGCAGACGCACATCCCACACTCAACCACTCTCACGCACGGGACGAAGCCCAACACAACAAACGGCCACTAAGAACTTTCCGCAAGCAAGTGCCTTCGTCAAGAAATCAGCACGCTGCATGTCAGTACCAACCCACATGATGGAGATCACACGTCGCTCCACCAGATCACAAACGAAGTGATTCTCAACCGCAATGTGTTTTGTCTGAACATGAAAAACACCAGAGTTCTCCGCAATGGCGAGAGCACTCTGGTTGTCGCAACACAGCACAATGGCGGGTACTGACTGCCCAAGCTCAAGAAACAAGTGCTGCAACCATACTGCCTTAGCAGCCCTTGCGCCCAAAGCAACATACTTTGCCTCTGACAAGCGACGTACAATGCAACCCTGCTTTCCGCTTTGCCAAGACAAAGCGGTACCACTGAGCAAAAACACGTAGCCAGTAGGACTGCGCCCATCAGGGTTCCAAGCCCAGTCACTGTCAGTGTAGCCGTCAAGGACCACCGAACATTGCCAACGAAAGCAGAGACCGAGGTATGGCGTGGAGACCACGTACCATACCACTCGCACAGCCGCGTGAAGGGCTTTCGCACGTGGAGCCTGCGAGAACTGAGCGAGGAGGTTGACGGCAAACGCGATGTCAGGACGTGTGGTGGTGGCCAGGTACATCAGAGATCTGATGAGACGGAGGTTCAAGGTCACGTCCACTGTCTCCCCCAGCTGTGTAGGATCATCCACCTTCAGGGCATCCTGCCCATCAGGTGTAAGAGGTGTGGAAGCGGATGGCACTGTACCAAGAAGATCGTTGAAGCGCTCCTCCACGACTCGTGCATATCGGGCCTGATGCAGCAACAGTGTCCGATGTCTGCGATCTCGCACAATCTCCATACCAAGAAACACCGATGCAAGACCGAGGTCCTTCATCTTGTAGGCAGTCTGCAGGACAGCCTTGGCCTCCTTCACGGCCTCGAGGGACGGAGACGCAATCAGGAGGTCATCGACATAGACCAGGATGGCGGTGAACCGCTCGGGTGTCGGTAGGATGAAGAGCGAGGGATCTGCCTCGCTCTGTATGTATCATGCACGAGTCAAAGTGCCAGTGATCTCCCGGTTCCAACACCGTGGAGACTGCTTGAGGCCGTACAAGGACTTGCGCAAGCGCCAGACCTTCTCACCGTCCCCAAAACCTGGTGGCATAGCCACGTAAATCTCCTCATCCAGAGAGCCATGGAGGAACGCATTGTTCACATCCATCTGGTGCAGTTCCCAGTCATGCTGAACCACTACACCAAACAGAGCTTGAGCTAAGGTCATGCGGGCGACAGGGGCAAAGGTGTCAGTGTAATCAACTCCCTCAATCTGAGAGTACCCCTAAACGACCAAGCGAGCCTTGTAGCGTTCCAGTGAGCTGTCCGGCTTCACCTTCTTGCGAAAGACCCACTTGACCAGGGGGAAGGTCGACAAGCTCATAGACTCTTTGCTCTCAGATAGCGCAAAGTTCATCCTCGCAAGTAGCTCGCCCGGCATCGGCATCCTCCGATGAGAGAGCCTCCCTCAATGTGCCAGGATCAGGCGCCATAGAGGGGGAACTTTGCGTGGCGAGTGCGCACGCCTCAGTGTCAGGCCTGACGGCCACGAGATCAGCTGCTGCGTCACAGGCGATATGGAACTCGCGAGTGACCAGGTCGTGCCCTACAGGGCATGCTGGATGTACCTCTGAAAGCTCGGTGCGGACACTCAGCCCTAAGGCCTTTGTGCCTGGATCACCGCTCGCGATGCTGCGAGTGGAACGCATGGGTCCGGGACCCGACGCTCGCTGAGCTCCGGAGTCTAGTGGTCAAAGGCGGCCACCGGGCTCACCGGAGTAACCGGAGGTCGAGGGGCGCACCCCAGGCTCAGGGACAGGAACGACCACAGGAACAGGTACGACCACAGCTGGTGAGGACTGAGAAGAGATAGCCAGATTTACTGAGCAAGGAGATGAGTGTGTGGGAGACACGGGGTTGGCTGTGACAGCAGGCAAGGCTGGTCCGGACACTGAGGCAGGAGTGTAAGCCGACGTAGGAACGGGAGTGGGCAAGACTGGGTCAGACGCAAGAGCAAGGGTGCCGGCAGACACAAGTGATGGTGCAGGAGGAGGCGTGAGAGAAGAGGTACCTGTGGGGTGTGAAATAGGCTGTACAGGCGTGATCTCTGGACCGACGACAATGAGAGCCAGATCATCAAGGGCTAGAGATCGAGAGGGGGCTCGAGCGGACACATCAGCCGGACGAAGGATGGTTGCTGGCGTTGAAGTCTCCCCCATCCGCCGAGGACCCTCACACGAAGGGACATGGACTGCGGAGAGGGCTGTGATCGAAGTCAGGTCACGGTATGTGAGTGACAAAAAAAACAGCGTGTCACGGGACTTAATGACGCGACGGCGAGTGGGGTCCCAAAAGCGCCAGGCCTTGGACCGCGGGGAGATGCCAATGAAGGCACACAAGCAACCCCGAAGGGAGACCTTGGACGCCTGCTGGTCCTCGGTGTACCACACGAAGGCCAGGGTCCACAGACGCGAGCGAGACAAAGGTCAGCACGGTGGCCAAACCAGAGCTCGTACGGTGTAACATGGTCCGGAAGTGGACCATGCGGGAGGCGGTTCCAGACCCAAGTCATGTAGGCGAAGCCCTCGAAAGTGAAAGACTCCGGGAGACCGCACTCAAACCGCATGGCTCGAACCACATCCTCCATGGTGCGCTCAGATACACCGTTCTGCTGTGGAGTAGCAAGAGGGGAGACCTGGTGAAAAATACCGTGCTCAGCAAAGAAGGAGTCCATCTCACCGAGGAACTCGCCGCCGCGATCCGAGCAAAAAGTATGTAGCGTGTGGTGAGACTGACGCTCAGCCATCACGAGCCAGAGCCGAACCGCAAGGGCAGCGTCACTCTTCTGACGCAGACTGTAGACCCACCGCATGCGGGTGAAGTCATCAGTCAGCGTCACAACATACCTGCCCCTCTCGGACAGGGACTCGACCGGGAGAGGACCGAGAAGGTCCGAGTGGACCAACTCAAGAGGCCTAAGTGCTCGGGAACGCGAGTAAGGGTAGGTGCACCGGTGCATCTTCCCCTGAGCGCAGAAAAGACAGTCAGTCTTGGGTGGCTTCTTGAAAGAAGCCACGTCAAGACCAAGAGCAGGCTGTGTCTGAATGAGCTTTGACTCAATGTCGGAACCCACGTGACACAGACAACGATGAAGCAACCGCTGGTGTTCCGGGGATAGAACACCAGTGACAAAAACGCGACCGGATGAGAACGGAGAGCAAGGGGAGGAGGGCTGAGCCATACGATAAAAATCATCTATGACTGAAGCACGTAGGACAATGCTACGGGTGTCAGTAGCAGTCACAGTCGCTGAATCAGCGGTATGCTCCACAGAGAGACCCATCAGAGTGCAGGCACGCACCAAAAGCAGGCTGAGCTCAAGATCAGGCACAAACAATATGTCAGAAAGATACAAAGGGGCCAGACGGACAGTCGAAACATACAACCCCCACATCGTGGACTGGCAAGAACTGACAAGAGCCTGTACGAACAGAACGGACAGTCGTGACAGGACCGAGTACGACCAAGTCACTACGACGGCACGTCATGTGATGGGTGGCCCCAGAATCGATGATCCAAGTGCCACCGGAGTCACGACTGGTGGATGTCACTGTACAACGAGCAATGGAACACTCGGCATCAGAGGGATGCTGAGGCGTCAGTGGGGAGGAACGACGTATGTCACGAAGATGAGACGCATGAATCCAGTTAGTGCAGTCAGGCCCATCATCATCACATGCTGACTGTGCTCCCCCACACGCGTCATCACGAGCCACGGGAATGGACAAACAAGCAGTCTGTGAACCACCTGACGATGACAACACACTTGCACCTCCCTGAAAACGAAGCGCCAGAAGATGACGAAGCTCGGCGATGGTGCGGTCGCGTGGGTCCGGATCGCTGCTGCTCACCGGTGAGGACGCAGGAACAATTGCAGTCGTGGCCGCCGCACGTCCCGAGGAGGGTGTGGGTGACGCGCCGGACGTGGAACGAAGAGCATGAGCAGCCTGAAGCCTACGGGTGATCCGCGCCCGGTCAAGCGGCTGCTGGCACTTGGTGTAGCGATGGGCGCTTCACAGTTGTAGCAGTGTACAGAACGACCACTGCTACCACTGGATGACGACTGCAGCTGACCTGATCCACGCTTCATATTCTTCTCCTTCCCCTAAGCGGCTGCTGCAACGCCCTGTGTCTGCGTTGGTGTAGACGGGGTCGAAGAGGAGGAGGAAGATGAGGTAGTCATGGTGGAGGTGGATGAGGGTGACTACAGGAGGGAAGATGGTGGTGATGCGACGACTGCTCCACCAAGGGAAGTCTCCTGATGCACTACTGCTACCTCACGTGATGATGTCACATGGAGGAAAAGGTGATGCGCCCAAGGGAGCAGGTGCAGAGTGCCTGAGAAAGGCTCGAGGACAACGTTGCTCTACCGTGTGAAGATGTCGGTGTACTCAAGGCGAACTCTGAGCATAATCGTCCGAAGCGCCCACAGTTGTGTGCCTCCTGAGGTCCCAAGACGCGTGTAGATACGCATGGCGTGTCGCCAGTAATCTGTTGCAGACTCCGCAAGCCCCTGATTGAGCAAATGGAAAGCACGAATGTGTGACGCACAAGTGGCGTGCATCTCTGCGGCCAGCAGGGATAACGCCAGATCCCAGCCTCCACGGGGATCGGCGCCGGTGCCTCTGCCAGCCTCGCCAAGGAAGGGGCGGAAGTCAACAACAGTCTCGCGTGGCATGGCGTAGAGAAGTCCGCGCATGGCCCGGGCTGCTGTCAGTGCCTGTGCTGGGTCTGTAGACTGGTTCGGGCCGTGGTAGTAAGGCCACACTCCCTCAGATGTAGCCCACACCTGAAACAAGATCTCCCACCAGTCGAAACCATCCTCGCTGATGTACCGTGGAGGTGGTGCCTCAAAGTCCTTAGGTTGCCGCTCCGTGGGGAGAGCAACCGCAGGCTGAGGACGAGGGACGGGAAAAACTCCTGGGAGAGGGTGATCGCCAGGGTAGTCAGGTGATGACCGTATCAAGGAAACCGGTGGAGGTCGAGTACCCATCTGCAGTTGATGGAGGCGCTCCTAGAGAACTCAAATCTCCTGCTCCTGGGAATCATCCATGATGCTTGGCATGAATGGCTCATCGTGTAGTGGCTCATCATCAAGGCGGTCAGCAGGTGGTGGGTCAGGTGGAGCGCCTGTCACGGGCGCCTGGACCGAATGCTGGGTAGAGACCGCAACTCCGGCAGCTCCCTCAGGAATCCGCGGAGCCGTGGTCTGAGCGCGCAGAAGCTCAGTCAGCGTGCGGATACCGTCAGTCTGCTCTCTTTGGAGACGACGCATCTCATTCTGCTGGCTGCACAGGTCCTCGATGGCCTGCGAGCGTGGACTCAGTATGCCGGACGAGGAGGAGGAGGGATCGCCTGGTCCCTTCTCCTTGCTGTCGGACAGGCTCATGTCGCCGCTTAGTATGCGGCGACGGATGAAGTTTGTCAAATTTTAAAAGCGTCAGCGTTTCTCGAGGAATTGAAACGCTGGAAACGTTTGACTGTCCAGCCAAAAATTTGACTAAGTACGGTGCTGATGTCAGCAGGTGGTTGCTGACGTCAGCACAGCTGATGACGTCAGCAAGCAAAAATTGCTGACGTCGGCTTGTCTCCTCCTCTTTTTTTTTCTCGCAGATCTGCGCGCGCGTGCAGCTGCTCTGCCGTGGCCGCGCAGACGCTGCGCGGAAGCTGCGGAGCAGCTTCCGCCCAGCTGCTGCTGCAGCTGCGCTATCAGCTACAGCAGCAGCTGTGTAGTTGCAGATGCAGCGGTGGCAGCAGCGGCTGCGCGGCTGCTGCTGCTATTGTTGCTGCTGGGCGCTGCGGCTGCTGCTTGCTACCACTGTCGCGCGCTGCTGCTGCTACCGCTGCCGCGCTGCTGCTGCTGCTACTGCTGCTGTTGCTCTGCTGTTGCCGCCGCCGCTGCCGCTGCTGCTGTTGTGTTGCTGTTGCCGCCGCTACCGTTGCGCTACTGCTGTCGCTGTTGCTGCTGTGCTGCTGCTGCCGCCGCTGCTGCTGCGGCCGCTGCTGCTGCGCTGCTGGTGCCGCCGCCTCTACTGCTGCTGCTGCGGCTGTGGGAGGGGCGGCTGCACTCACTGCAGCCGCCACGTACCTCGCGTGGCAGTGCACAATGCTGCTACTGCCTCTGCTGCTGCGATCTCACGTGGTGGGTGGGCTGCGTAGACGGCGACCGGCTGTCTCCAACAGGCCTGAGGAACTCTGCTGCAGCGGTGACCCTCAGTGCTGCTGCTCTGCTGCGTCTCTGCTGCGCAGCTTAGTGAGAACTGTCTCACTGCTCTAATACCATGAGAATATGCGTGGAAGCTTCCTAGCAACGCAGCCGTTGACTAGGCATCAGTGCCTGATCAGACGGTGACGACAGTCACAGGTCGTACACATTACGGCACGGGTTTGGCTAGGAGACACAAGACAAAGTGTCAAGATGCTGCAATATAGCATATGCAGAGAGAAATAACAAATGACAGGTCCAAGGCATAAATACCTGCCGCGGCACACAGCGGGTGTCGCTCGCGGAAGTCCAAGAGCTGTCCTAAAACTGGCCCAAAACCATTGTTTTGGCCGTAACTCTGCGCACACATGTGAGAATGCTACGCCGTCTGAACGTACACGCACAGAATCAAAAGACGAATGCTACGACTGGTCACATGCATACATCCATCGACAGACAGTGAACATACAATGCAAAAACATGCAAATAGGCCTCATGGCCAGTCCGCTGAAAGACGCCTGCAAGATGTAGAAGACACAGCAGAGAGTCCCGGTGGCATCTGGGGCTCTGGTACAGTGGTCGACCAGCACCAAGCTGGTAGTCCGCCGCCTGTCGGCGCGCCGGTGCCACTGGGGCCGCCCGCCTCAGCGATCAGCACGAGTATGGACACGGCCAAGTGGTCACAGTAAACTGTACAGAAACGGCACGAAGCACAACACTTTGAAGCCCCATGAATCGTCGCTGCAACTTATCAATTTGACCACTCACGATTGACTCCACATGCGGAGCTTGACAATCAACCCAACGACCCCGACTATGTTTCATTTGTAACTAGACACTTGTGTACATGTGCTTTGTCAATTTGACACTTGTCATCAAAGTACACTTACCAGTCATTAGAAATTGGTGATACACCACACAAAGAATGGTGCACGCGACAGTGTCAGTTTACCCTAAAATCCTTCGCAAAACCATTGTTTTGGCCGTAACTCTACGCACAGGTACCCAAACGCACCATCTGAAACTAGAGATGCAAAATCTTGAGCCGGATGCTACAATTGGTCACACGGATAAGTCCGGCATCGATCGGTGGACAGAAAATGCAAACCGTACAAATTGGGTTCGAGAGCCAGTTCACCCAGAATACTCTAATGTCTGCAGAAAAACTGCACACCAAACCGGCAAGCACCCGAGGCGGCGTGGCATCTGTCTAGCAGCTTCTGGTGGGTGGATTCACCACACATCGGTGCTCCAACGCTAGCTGGGTCCTTATCAAGGATCTGTGTCACACCAGTCAAATCGCAGATGCTAGAGACTTCTTGGAATCCTCTGGATGCCCACCATGTTGTCTCTCTTGTAATGCTGCTCTTCCGGCCGTCGCTCGTCACGGGTGGAAGCCACACGCACTAACACTCCCCTAACTCACACAACTGTCACCATAACGATGTTTGAGTGAAGGCAGGGAAGGATGGCTGGGGCAACCAATCATGGCGAGCACCGATCAATCATACCACAGCACAGGGTCTCCTCGTGACAATGGTGCATCCCATCAAGTGCACGCGTCTCGACCATGCAAGAAGTTCATCACACACCTATGTGTCAAACACCATGCAAGAGATACAAAGAAACAAGGTCTCCTCGTGACCCCGGAAAATGTCTCCGGGTGTCCGGGTCTCGACCACACCATGCATGGATCATACATAACACATGGGGGCAATGAGTCTCCACGTCACACCGGTAGAACTCACCAGGTGTGCGGGTCTCGACCAGCATAAACTCGATAACACCATCGTGACACACCCCAAGTAACCTCGCTGTCCTCGTTATGGTGTCAGCCAAAGCTCACACATCAACACGATGATTCTTGAAAGTGGACGCAGATTTCAAAAAGGGCAAGAATGATTGCCAGAGGACAAGTGCGGTTGTCCAATTTGCCCTCGACAACTGGAGTGAAAATCAAGATCTTGACGTACGGTGGATTATTTGTGCAATGACTGAAATGCCCACTCGAGAATATTAGGGACTCGTGTACGTCTGGTACATAACAATTCCCTCCCCTTTTAGCCACGGCATCGCGACGCGCGTATTCATGTAGCCCGATGACGGCGATGATACACGATGATCTACTTCACGGAGGTTGTCATAGGTTCCCAACTGTTGTACGCGGCGTCGTAGTATTGCCACATAACAAGATATTCTGTTTTCTTGCCACGTTGTTGATGGCTGACGATGTCCTCGATGACGTACTTGGTTTCCTCGCTTACTTGTACAAGAGAAGGGGAAGGTACATTCATGTGGGGGAAGTTATCGCCGGGGTCTTGATAATGCTTGAGTCAGCTGATGTGAAATACAGGATAAACTTGCATAGTGTCGAGGGTTTGGTTCGCGCGACCACGTGGTTTTTCATGTGCTCAATCTCAAACGGTCCCACCTTTCAGGTTTGTGTTTCGAACAGTCGGCTTCTTGGAGTTTGATGTTATGTCAAACTAAGGAGAACCTTGTTGCAAGCAGCGAACACATCGTCTATGCAATGTTGGTCGGCTGCTGCCTTCATCTCCACTTGTGTCTCCGCGAGCGTCTACCGTTTTCTGTTCCACATGGTGGAGAAAATGTGGTGTTGGATGTCGATTGCGGAAATGTTGCTCTAGTTGTGAAATCCGGTTGATGTGGCGAGAATTTCACCATACACCACTTTGAACGGAAACGTACCCGTTGCGGTGGACTTTGCTGAGTTATATGCGAGTTTGACGGTTGGCACTTTGGCTGCCCAATCCGTCTTGTGTGGCTCGCATAATGTTCAAAGAAGTTGTTTGAGCCTCTGATTGGTGCGTTCGGTTTGGCCGTCGGTTTGAGGGTGGACCGCCATGGAAAGGTGGATCCGAGAGCCGTAGCAAGTCAACAGATTGCACTAGAAACGGCTAGTAAACTGACCGTCTCTATTGCTTGTGATAGTTCTCAAAAGACAGTCATGCTACGCCTTCGGTGGTGACGGTGGTCGTCGTCGAAATGACGTGGGACATTTTGGAAAACCTGTCGATGACCACAAGGATTGCGTCTTCAAACATTTTGGTACCCTCTGTGTGTACGACGCATCGGCGGCATTGAAGATAGCACAGCCACATCTTAAATTCATGCACGACTGCCAGCATATCCTCGTGTTCGGCATACAGTACTAAGAGGCATATTCCCTCATGTTTTCACTTTGAATTTCAGTGCTTGTTACATTCTCCCATATTCATGTGCTTTGGAATTTTGTAGATCCTCGCCCAAACACCTCCGAGGTAAAAATAGGAAAATCCATATTCATCCATTGTTCATATGGAGGTGTGCATATTCCGTGACCCCTCACTTTGAACTTCGAAATTGAAACTGTGAGCACGCAGTTGATGATGTCCAAGTCGTCGACCGTCATCAGATCTTTGTGTTTAACCTGAGTAGACGCAACTCGGCATGAGGCGTCAGAGTAGGAGGACAACATTACTCTGGCCTGACCATGGATGTCCATTTTTCATTGTTAAAACTTCTTTCAAGCGAGTAGCATTGTCCTTACCCGTGTCACATCTTTATTGAATTGAACCCGGGCTAAAAGGTTAAAAAAAAGAAGTACAATGAGGGAAATAGAATGAGTGTTGAAGTAATTTCATATGTGATACACTCAAACAAGAAGGAATTGATTTATGAACACATGGGCAAAAAATAATTGTTATTTTGAGGGAATATGCCTCTTAGTACGGTGGTTGAGTTCCGGTCTACGCAACTGTCACGACATATACGCGACCGGTTTCTCTCCACTGCTGTGATCTTGTAGGAGAACCACGCCAGTGGCTCGGTTGGAGGTGTCCATAGCCATGACGTAGTCGATCGTTGGATTGGCTAATCGTAGGGCTGGTGCCGAGGTAAGAGCATTCTGCAAAGTGGTGAACGCTTCTTCTTTGCTACCTCCACACTGCAAACCGTTTTCTTTTCGAGCGAGGTCGAAGAGAGATGCTGACACTCGAGCCTAATCTAGTATGAAACACCGGTAGTAATTACAGAGCCAAGGAAAACTTGGACGTCTCGGATGTTGGTTGTTGTCGGCCAATCAGCGACTGCTGCTACTTTCTTTGGATCCATGGTGATCTGTCCACCGATGATGGCATGACCACAAAACTCAATTGAATAGCGAGCTAAGTCCTACTTCAAGAGTTTTCCAGAGAATTTACCCTACTGGTCTTAAACTTTGATTATTGAAAAAATGAAAATGATGTGATCTTTAATTTCTTTCTACATTTTTCTCAAGAAAGTTGTTTTGGTAGCACCTAAACTTTTGTTCAACAAAAGAATGTGTTACTTAAAATCGATGACAAACGAGCTCAAACTCGCATTCGTTGACAATTTGCATCGTTCGACTGGAATGGAATCTCTCTTTTAAACTGGAGCTCGCATGCCAGCTTGAACTGACTGCTCTGACACCGCCAATCCATTGTGCACATCTGGTGCGCAAGCCGGATGTGCACCACAATCTTGGATAAATAACATGCCAATTCGTGATTTTGAACAAGACAACGATAAACACCTGATCCAAATTCATGATGTTGATTTTTCAAATGAATCAGGGAGATACCATAACTTTAGACAACAAATTCAAATTGAACAAAAACATGGAGAAAAGTAATCGAAATGGAAATTAAAGATTAGTTGGGAATCTCTCTGTAAAACTTTGAGAACTTTCTGGATTTGTCCATTGTGATCCTCCGGGATGCGGCTGTACGCCAGAATGTTGTTGAGATATACAACGGCAAAATCCATGAGGTACGGGTGGAAAATGTTGTTCATTGCCACCATGAAAGTCATCGGGGCATTCATGAGTCCAAACGGCATGACCGTTACTAAATTTTCCCGTATTGTGTTCAGAATGTTGTTCTTTGTATGTCGGCATCTGCCATGCGGATCTGGTGATAACCGTTGCATAGGTCAATTTTAGTGAAAACTCGAGCTCCTCGGAGTTGGTCAAACACTTCATCAACAGGGGGGAGAGGGTAGCAGTTCTTGATGGTAGCATCATTCAACGCCCAGTAGTCCATGCACATATGCATTTTGCCAATATTCTATTTTTACAAGTAACATTGGTGCGGCGTATGGTGACGTGGATAGGCGGAAGAACCTTTGACCGAGCATCTCGTCGAGTTATTCTCTTTGCTCGGTCAGCTCATGGTCGCTCATTTGATAGGCTCCTTGAACTGTGATCTGCTGTCCAGTTTTAGTTTGATATAATGGTCAATGTCACGTTGAGATGGAAAGGTTTTTGGGAGTTCTTCGGGGAAGACGTCCGCAAGCTCTTGGATGAGAGGTGCAAAATTCTTGGGAATCATTGCGGACTTGGTTGATGCCAATGAGGCCGATGAAGTTGATGAAGCTAATGAGGCCAATCAGTCAGCTGCTGCCACTTTTGCTTCCTCCATTGGCTTGAGATTGACCAGCCACGCGTGAGATCCTCGTCGTGTATAGTGCTTTGCCACATTAACTCGTATCACCTGTGCAGGTTGTTGCTTCTCTATCGCTACGGTTTTCTCTGAGGCTTCCACCTCTACTACTTCTGTTGTTGTATTCCGCCGCACGAGTGGAAGTTGTTGCTTGGCACCGTTCATTTCCACGTAGACATTGCCACTGTTCCATTCAACCTGCGGATTGTGCTGGCACAGGAAATCATATCCGTGAATGATATTGTGATCGCTCTTTGGACATGACCTCCAGATCACTACGTCCCATAAGTCTCCCACTTGCAGTGGTAGTGGTTCTCAGGGTCTCCGCATCTGCAATCTTCTATCGATGGCTCGTTCTTCAAACACCCCTGGTTCAATCTGCAAACCCAGCTTTTGAACTATGTCGATGCTTACAAAACTATGAGAGGCCCCTCCATCCAATGTTTTCGGTACCGTTTTGCGACTCTTGCATCCTTGGGGTTGCACTTTAAGCGGTATTGCCGTTGGTCGTCCTCGTACCCCCTGTCAAACTTAGCAATATTAGAATCCCTCTACAGCAACGTGAGCCGTTCACATGGACGATCGTTGAGCATAGAATGCTTCTCTTAGAC